>JANRGW010045817.1:0-17393 GCA_024733675.1 Psilopsiagon aymara | reverse complement strand
TGTGGGAGTTGCATTCTTTCGATTCTCCTTCCCATCCCTCCAGGAGCAGAGGGAAGAAAAGGGGGGAAGTGAGTGAACAAACTGCATGGCTGATTTATGGCTTAAACCACGACATTACCCAACTCAGCTTTGCTCTTCTCAATGATCCCAAGCAACCTCCCTTCTGTAAACACAAACTCCTTCAAATCTCCTAAAGCGTCACAAGAGCAGCAAGAAACCTCAGCTGAGAGCAGGAGCCCAAAATATAAACAACATCACGAAGTATCAAACAGTTTGCAGTCTAAATGAATTAAAAAACAACCCACAAGTCAGTACTGTTCCTATTTCACAGGAGAGTGTAACTTGCTCTACATAGGTCAGTTTTATGGCAGAAATGAGAAACAAGTGCAAGATCTTCTAACTGGGAGAAGGACTCAGATTCATGAAAAATGTCAGCTGTAACACTGGACTCCTTGAGCCCACACAGGAGCATCTTCCTCACTGTACAGTCAACCACAGTGGGTACAGTTTACACCTTCCACTACAATGGTAAAGAATATGCAATTTCAGGTTACTTTTATACAGATTCCCATTTCAATAGCTGCTACAGGCGCAGGCAAGACAACCCCCACAACAGAAGAAACTGCTTTGGGCAGTGTTCCCACACTTCAGCAGCCCCAGGCCACACAAGTATAAGATCCCAGTCCTGCTTTCTATGAAGTTCTCCAGGGCTGTGGCCTGGGAATTAAAATCTGAAATAACGAGTCTAAACTGAACTCAGATGACTGCTTAAGTGATTTGAAAAAACACTGGTTTTATGTTAGCTCAGGCGGAAGCAGTGATCACCTCCTGCTGCTCAGCCCACTGTGGTGCCTTTACTCCCCATCATCACCAGGCAGCCATGGCATGTGGTGTGGTGCCATAACTGACCTCTGCTTAGAACCGTAACAGTGTGATGCCTGGATGGGTGGAAACCCTTAGAGGAGAGATTTCATAGCTGAGCTCAAGAACTAGATGAGAAAAAATGGTGTAATCTATGTGTCCTTTGATAAAAAGATTTTTACACATATTCTATAATGTGTGTAAAAGGCCCAAAATCTTCTTAGAGGCAGATTTTAAATATCTGCATGTGGCCATTTAACACTTAACTTTCTGTGTCAGCTGTCTGTGCCAGCTAAACACAGGGTGACCTTTCCTCTTGGACAGCAGCCGAAAGCTCTGGGCTGGCTCACCAAAATGAACTTTGCTTGAGAGAGTCTACCAGGAGATCACCCACAAAATGGATGTAACATGGCATTCAGCTGTCCTTCAATTTAACAGTGCACTTCACAAGTAATACACACCTTCTGTGCTCCAACTTTACTGGTTCCCAGTGTTTTTTGGGGAACAACTGGATGGGCTTTTCCCATTTATAAAACCTCTATAATTTGAGATTTTAGACCTTGATCTTGCAAATACTTAAGTAAAATATTATGCACAGATATCTCCAGGCTGTTATGCAAATATCTGTATGATAACTTTAGAGATCACAGCTTTATGGTTTCTCTTAACAGCTAAAACGAGGAGAGCCAAAAGTCTTAATCTGTGGACCTTGAATGCTTGCTGGCAGCACAATCTCACCAACAACCCATAACACAAAACTGAGTTATACCTTCTAGCTCTGAATTACTAAATTAAATAACTACTTTATCGCCAAGTGCAATAATGTTTTACTAGTCACAGCTTTAAAATGCCAGGTATATTTAAATATACAGGATTTAGTGTTTGCTGTGATATTTGTAACCACAATTCAGAGCTGTCCATTATCTCGGAAGGCTGTCTGTATTGTGTGCAGTTCTGTACACAGTAATTTGTGAAGCATATATATACCCAGTGAAAATTATTAATCCATACATACACACAGGGTAATTTTATCATCTCATGACTCAGAGGCAAAAAATTATGGAGTTGGTGCACAGAACAGCCAGTGCTATCTCAAACCATGCTGTGTGCTGAAGGGTCAGCTGGGAACTGGAGAAAGAACACGGAATTTCTCAGCTGCACATCTAAAGCTCATATCCAAACTCCAGATAGTAAAATTCCTGAGTGCTATTAAGGGGCTATATATCAAGTTTTGTTTTTATTTAGTCATAATCTTTATGCATCAGTATTACAAAAGACATTAATCATAAACCAAAATAAATAATTAACAAATTAACTCAATGTTGAATAAAGGGTGACAGGTGCTAATAAGAAGCTAAAACCCCTCAGGCAATTATTTTATTTGTACATACATATATATTTATCTCTGTGACACACATACGGAACATAGGCAAGGACTTCATATGGGTTTAGGCTGAAAATCCTGGACATATAGATTGATAAAAAATTAATACCCTGCAAAGCTATAATGGGTCACAGCTACATGAAAGCACGTTCTCCCTCTACACTGTATACTGAAGCACACTCCATTAAAGCCCTCATTTTGTAACCGATGACACAAAAGCAGACAGCTGCAATAATACAAGAGCCTCAATGAGTTCAATAAAGTTCCAGGAACATACAACTCTATTCCCTGAGTTGCACAATCCAGGCCTAACAACAGTAACCGTTCATTCCAATATTCACTTTTTCTGTATATTTTTGTGAAAGAGTAGGAAGAATTCCAACATCCTTACATGAAGGCCAAATGGCATTCAAGCAGCAGAAAATCTTTCAAAGTATTCTGCATTTATAAAAATAATATTGGAAGAAAAATCCCACAATTTCTATTCTGAAGCCCTGCCTAGAAAAATTAGCCTCCAATTAACCTTGCTTTGTAAAATATGAATACTATATAATCTTTTAGAAAAGTAGTGTTAACAAGCTCTGTTCTTTGGATTCACCTTGCTTTAGCTTCAACCTGCACTGCTAGAAATTCCTGAGTTCATCAGCGATTCTACAAGCAAGCACTTGGTTGTCTGGTATCTTACCTCTACATCTTGGACCGTCCGCGGCTGAGCAATGCAGAGTTTGTTTAGCAGCTGAAGTATCAACTCTTCAATGTAATACAGGGAATCTTCTTTTGCTGAAAGGTTTGGGTGAACCTGTTGCTGAACCTGTTGGCAAGGATTAAAAGAATTAGTACTTTTTAATTCAAAGCTGTACAGAAGGATGAATCATAGAAAAAGCAGAGTAAATCTGTACTGTAGTGCTACAAATTTGCATGCTTTCAGTAATTTCCCACAAGTTTTGCTATGTAGTTAACATGGCAATTCCTATTCCTGCAAAGTTGGTATCTCTATTCAATTAAAAACTATGTATTTTGCCTTTATGGCATGGAAGAAGTTTCAAGCCAAGGCAGATTTCTGCCAATGATGCAGTGAGAACAATTGCTGTGCATAACTCTCCAGTTACTCATCCAGAGAATGAGTAACATACAGTTATGTTACCAACCCTACAAATGAGTACTGTGTGACTGTGAACAGAGAAGGAGCATGGACTCACCTGAGGAAAAGGACTTAATAAGCAAGGACACCAGGATTAGAACTAACCAGTCTGGCAGGAAACTGAATCAATGCGCTGTTAAAACTTGTGGCAATAGAAAGCCATCACGATAACTTGGGAAAAGGGCAAGAAGAACTCCTTGAGATGCCTCAGAACCAGAACACTAACTAGAATATGAAACACTGTCTGAGGCATGAGAAAGAGAGACGTGAAGACACAACAGAGAGGGAGACCTAAGGAAACACAGAAGTCAAAAATTCAGGAGCGTCAAGACTAGGAAACACGCTGTGATAAAAGCTGACTTCCACCTCCCTCTAACGCAAGGCAGGATAATACCTTCTATCACACTTCAAAGAGATTAATCACATCTTTTGTTTCCAAATCTAACACAGACCAGACACCTGAAACGGGCAACCTCAGCACGTGCCTGCACAAGCTAAAAGGCCACAATGAACTAGTCCTGATCCAGCATGACTGTTTTCCTACTAAAAATCTTTCGGAACCAAACAACCCACCTTAAAAAGAGGGTAAAAAATGTACTCACTCAACAGTTAGTCTATATACCCAGCTTCCCCTATCAGCCTCTCAATCAGGAAAGTGCTAACTAGACCCTAGACTACTGCCAAAAGATTAGTAAGTAATACAGTCCAGGGAAATTCCCTACTCTCTCCATACAAATTATATGTTAATCACTTCAAAGAAGTAATCTTCCTTACACTGGCATTCTGTTCACGGTTTCAAACACAAGACAAATGGATCAGTAGTTTCTTGGGGGAAGTCAACAACATCTTTGGGTCCAAGTCTGATCCTCTAAAATACAGGCAATTCTCCCTCTATAGACTACAGGTGAGCTCACAAATACTGATGGCTCCTGAGAGATTCCTCCACATTAAGTAACTAAAAATTTCATAGCAATGCACCTTGGGGGCACTCAATTTGCAGCCCTGCAGGCTTTTGGAAATGGTGCAAAACCAAGACAAACAAGGAAGTAAGGTGCCTGGCCAGCTTCCTCCTGCTGCAAAGCTGCCCAGGAGCTGGAGCCACTGCAAGGAACGGCTCACTGCTCCACCTGTGCTGAGGCCTGAAAGAACTGGGGGCATAGTATGTGCTTTGTTCCCCACACCTTCACGTGAGAAGAGAAGAAAAGCCAGGATGGCCAGAAGGTAGGGAGAAAAAGTCAAGATCCATGGAAGGGACAACTAGAAGGGGCTGCTGCTGTACATCTTCAACATCCTAGAAGCAGGAGAAGTCTACCAATGCACTGCTCACAGACAGGGGAGCACAGACAAGGACCACACATACCAATGATGGGAATCCAAACATCTCAGGGGAGCAGGAAGGGAAACACACACTGAAAATGTGAAAGCATATACTGGCATTGATTGCATTGGAGATAATAATTAAGGTATTACACAGTGGTGGTAAAGAGAGACTGTATGATCTTGTGAGACCTCACTTGGAGTATTGTGAGCAGTTCTGGTGTCCTCAACATAAAAAGGACATGGAACTGTTGGAACAAGTCCAGAGGAGGCCACGAGGATGATCATGGGACTGGAGCACCTCCCGTATGGAGATAGGATGAGAAAGTTGGGGCTGTTCAGCCTGGAGGAGAGAAGGCTGCGTGGAGACCTCATAGCAGCCTTTCAGTATCTGAAGGAGGCCTATAGGGATGCTGGGGAGGGACTCTTCATTAGGGACTGTAGTGAGAGGACAAGCGGTAACAGGTTCAAACTTAAACAGAGGAAGTTTAGATTGGATATGAGGAGAAGTTCTTTACTGTGAGGGTGCTGAGGCACTGGAATGGGCTGCCCAGGGAAGCTGTGAATGCTCCATCGCTGGCAGTGTTCAAGGCCGGGCTGGACAGAGCCTTGGGTGACATGGTTTAGTGGGAGGTGTCCCTGCCCATGGCAGTGGGGGTCGAACTAGATGATCTTAAGGTCCTTTCCAACTCTAACTATTCTGTGATTCTATGATACCCAAGGAGAGATGCCTTCCCAGGCAACAACACAGGTAGCTAGTGCTTAATTCTGCACTGGCATCCTTCCTTCAGAAGCACAGGTGAAGAACTACATTAATAATTAACTAATTAATAAAGCTGTTGTACACTAAGGGAGACTGTAATACAGATTTTCCTTCTAATCTAGCTGTTCAGGTTTTTTATGGAGTTTTTATACAGCCCTCTAAGTATCATTTAGTCTTCTGCACCTCAAACACGAGTATCTCTCTGCTTCTGTAACTGTTGCACAGCTGACACACATACAAGGTCCTGTACTACCGAAAGAAACAGCAACTTAAAAAAAATAAAATCAAGAAAACCAAAAGCACTCCTTGAAAACACTTCTTAAGACTGTGGTTTTTCAACAACAGTCAGTGCACTTCTGGCTCTTCCTGAGCATGAGAGTTTAACTCACAAAACAATGGAAAACCAGGAAGTGTTGAGTTAAGGTCCTGCCACATATCTCTTACACGAGCACTACTACAGCAAAAGCATTAGCTAGCTACCTAGGAAATAAGATGAAATTATATTTCACCCACAATGAACCCTTAATGATGTTCTACAGAAATGACAATGACAGGAGCTGTAAGATGAGAAAGGGAAACTGTGCTCCCCTTTACGAGAAGATGGGCAACTCCCATTTACTGCATCAGATAGCAGCCATCCTCCTCCTCTCCCAAGGGTAGCTCAATTTGAAAACAGACATCACTGCCACAAAAAAAAAACCTTCACTTGTAACTAACCTCACACTTTCCTCAGCTTTCTCAAGAGCATGTGGGTATCTATCAAGGGTGAGGACAAGCACAGGAGCACATAGTCCTCTTTGAACACTGGCAGAGAATTTCAACTTCATACAGTGAACACAAACTCAACTGTTGGAGTCAATTTTGCTTATAAGGAGTAAACCTGACAAAGCTGAACATTTCTTGGTTGAGACAGCTCTTCCTGGAGGATTTAGAAATCATCTTCCATTTGAAATGATACTGCCTGCAGCATGGCAGAAAGGCTCCAGGAGTACTTGCACACTCTCTGGCTTTAAGAGAAGTTATTTCGACATGAGAGCTGTTACTGAGAAAAAACAATTTCATAGTGAGACACTGTTTTTCACAGCAAGCCAAAATGTTACAGAAGTGGTGCACTGGCTGAATAAACCACATGCCACTGCATCGAGGAAAAAAATACTACTTACATACACTATTCACCTAAGCCCTGACTGAAAGGACTGTAAAAGCAAAGAGAGACTGATAAGACACTGAATGCATGGGAAATAAAGCAGTAAGAATTACTGAGAACACTTTCCTTTTGGAAGGTGCATTCACTGATTTCAGGTTCAGACTGCAATATTGGAGCACAACTGCATTAGCTGGCATGACATAATAACACCACAGCAAACACAGGGCTAAATTTTAATCTGACTTGTAACTGCTTCCTTTAAGAGTCAAAATACTTAACCCCACGATGTGTTGCACTACCTAGCAAGAACTTGCTGCAAGAACTCTGAGCAGAAGCTATCAGAGAATGGTTTGGTTTGGAAGGGACCTTCAAGATCACAGAATCAGAGACCATTTACTTCCAAACCCCCTGCCATGGGCAGGGATACCTTCCACTAGACCAGGTTGCTCCAAGCCCTGTCCAACCTGGCCTTGAATACTGCCAGGGATGGGGCAGCCACAGCTTCCCTGGGCAACCTGTGCCAGTGCCTCACCACCCCCAGTGAAGAATTTCTAACTAATGTCTAACCTAAATCCACCCTCTGTTAGTCTAAAGCCACTGTTAGAACCCTTTGTCCTATCACTGCTTGCTGTTGTAAAAATTCCTTCCCCAGCTTTTTTGTCAGACCCTTTAGGCATTGGAAGGGTGGAAACCAGTTTTTTCCACCTATTTTATCTCTGAAACAACCCAAGCAGAGTGCTGAAGTCATTACAGAGGGAAATTATACTAGCAGGACTATTTTTTGTTATGTCATTCACATATGATTATTCCTTCACAAGCTCTTCCAAGGAACAGAAATGAAATAACATGTAGATCACATAAACATGGCATTAAACATGGTCTTAAGGCCTTTCTGGGGGACATGCATTTATTTTAGATGGGAGTTCCTAAACTGCTCCTTCCCTTGCTCCTCTTCCCTACTTCTGCCTACTCTTGCACCCCACCAACACCTGCATCTTTGATGAAAATCCAGTAGCAGCTTCACAGGGGTCTCTCCTTCCAATAGCTGTAGCCTTCAGCAGATTTGGCAGGGCTCTCTGAGAGCTTGACTGCATCTGAACAAACAGGCTCTAGAGGAAGATGAAAACCCCTTAAAGGTAAACTGAGATCTTCCTCTCTATTACTTCCAAGAGACAAGTCCTGCACCATGCCACAAAAGCTTCTAGAGAAAACAGGCATCTGTAGAGATGAAGTCAGGATCAAAACTCCTTCTCAGTGAGATGTTAATAGTCCTTACAGGCCCCTGGGAAGAAGTCTGCTAAGAAAAGATGAGGACATAAGCCTTTCAAGGAGATATAGGACTAGAAGCAACCTGATCTTATTTTTTGGAACGAATACAATGGTGGGCTTAATTTTGAACTGTGGAAATTCTGAATCCCAATAATATCTGGACTTGGGGAAACTCAGAAATACAGAGTATCAAAGGCTTCTGTCTGAGACAACAAAAGCTGGGGAAAAACCAAACCAAATCAACAAAAAAAGTCAAAACTGCAAGTAATTTCTTTTTAGTACTAATGAGACAAACCAGCAATTTGGCTATACCACCTAAATGTATTTTTACATAATACATGTATTTTGGTAGTAAAAACATAACCAGAAAGTTCCATTTTTTCCACATTAAGTACATCAGCACAGCAAGAGATTGTTTGTAAAAAAAGCCCTAAACAACAACCAATCAACCAAGAACTGAAAAATCCCAAACCCATGACATGCACATTGACTCTGCAGGCAGCATACAGCATCACAAACATGTGAATTCATATTCCAGAAAGACTAGGCTAAAACATCCTCTTCCCTACTTATATTCAAAACAATAATGTTTTCAGAAAATAGGATTCCAATATTACCCAAGATTTCAAAACAAGACGTTTCCAATTTAAAAAATACTACCACAAAATGTGCTAGCATGATGATGCAACATTTCTAAGCTTACTGTGCAAACAGAACAGCTTAATAAATTGCATGTTAAATTTGTAAACTGTTTGTAACCAAAACTACTCATTCCCCTTTTCCCACAGAGACCAATTACAACTTATAAATGATTTATGTTTTACTTGCCTCATTAAAACACAGTTATAGTACATCAGTGGACAAGCAGATCTTTGCAAGGTTGTTTGTTTACTTGAAGAACAAAGCATATAAATTTGGGAGCAAGAAAAATAATTAGAACATAGAAGTTAAATATTTACTATCACAGGCTGGTTAAGGTCTTGCCAACACTTGTCAGTATTTCCATACACTGTGTTCAAGGTAATGAAAATGCATCCCTGACAAAGCAGCAACAGGTTTGTCCAATACCAAGAAGCTGAAAGCCAGGAAGCAAAAAACAAAACTAATCTGACAACTATGTGGTTTTAGGTTGAGGTTCCTTATCTTTTCTAAAGATAAAAAGAGAACACTGCCATTAGAAACATAAAACATCTATTCCAAAGGCATTTTTAATCCTTCATCTAGATAATGTTCTAGAGGAAGGGAACCAGATGTAGTAACTTAAAGACCTGTGATTCTCTTATTCACTGTAAGACGTCAGCATCGATATTCACAATTTTCAAATGCAAACACAGCATAATTCTTTGGAAAGAGCCACAAAGATTTAAATACTCAGAGCTATCCCAAATAAAAATGCACTGCCAACTTTTTGAAACCTCCACACATTCCTACCTTTATTTCCAGTACAGAAATTTCCAGATGGCCCATCTTTCTTAAACTAATAAATGCTGATAGAGGAACAGTATGAAGCAGTCTTTTGAGCAAAACAGAACATAGAGATCTATCTACATACACCATTTTTAGTTTTTTCACTGTGATTCTGAACATTTCATTCATGGTTAGCAAAATAATCAAATTATCTCAGTGAAGTAACTGAGCTACGAAAAGCATTTCAGGTGTAGATCATCCATCAGTTGACTGACAGCTGAAAGGTGATTACAGGGGTGATTAAACAGTCATCTTACTCCACCACTTCATTGTAAATACATATTTTCTTTTTCCCATCGTTAGCTATTTACTACTTCGCTCTAGTTTATTCTAATTGAGGGGAAGGTGAATTAAATGCCATTCATGATGGGTGTGCAGACAGGGATCTGCATTCTGAAATAGCTTTGAAGATGGTCCTAAGATCTGCTGGGAAGTCTGCTTGGTGCAGGCAGAATCACTGAATCATTTCGATTGTAAAAGACTTAAAAGATCAGAGTCCAACTGTTAACTCAGCACTGCCAAGCCTACCACTACACCATGTCTCTAAGTGCCATCTTAGTGTACTACGGATGGGAAAACAGGGTAACAACAAAATAGTCACCAAAAAACCCAGTATATTAAAACCTTTTTGTTCAAAATGTAGCTTTTTATTTCAGGGAGGGAGAAAAAAATATATCATTCAGACAGTGATCCTCCCCCAGTTCCTTAACTGCTTTTTAAACATGCATTGATCATGACCGCACAAATGCTGCTGTACAGTCAGGCAACGAATTGTAAATCAAAACCATCTTTTTCTGCAATGAGCCCCTAGGAAGTAAAGCACCTCAGTGGCACGTGGTGGAAGGGACTGTTGGATCCCTGCAAGGACAGAAGCACTGATTTCAGGTTTCTGTTGATTACAGCACAGACGGGTTTCCTCCAACAGCTGCCTGGAGGTAGTTTTGCCTGCTGGCACTTCCCTACCATGCCTCCCTTCTGCTCCATCTATATTTCCTATCTGGTTTCTCACACCACCTTCACAGTCTCTGCTTTACTACAAAACACAAAGTATCTCCTTTCTCCAGTTGATGTTTCCTTTTATACAGATTCAAGAAACTAAAATGCATGTATGTTTATATGTGCACAAACAAAACATTTTAATCTTAAAAACAAATGGAAAATTGAGTATTTGGATTTTATCCATGCATATAAAACACCCTGTTTAAATTGAGCGAAACCCTGACTGAGCTAGGCACAGCTTCTGCCCTGTGATACTGAAGGAAAACACCACAGTCAATGTGGGGATCACTGTGCACATTTTAATTTAATGCTAATGGCTTCTAATTCTCCCTCAACTCTTAAACACATCATTTCCCAAAGCTGAGGGCTGCTCCAGCCCTGAACCTTACACCCACAAATGCTCTCTCCCCACTTCTCACATCACAGCATCCCCCAGAAGAACCACTCACTCAGGTAAACTGAATTATTCAAACTGAAAATAAAAACTAATTCATGAGCAACGCAGGCCAGCAGAGTGAGTTTTGAGACTGTGTTTTAAGTGGACAAACAAGCAGATGAAATAAGGAAGGACGAAAAGGAAAGACAAACTAGGAAAGAAAAACAAGCACCAAACCTTAAATTTGGAGGCACTGACTGTCAGTCATTTCTTTTTGAACGAGATGATCACTGAACTAACATTAAAAAAAAACAGGGACAACAAAAAGGCCATAAATGGGAAAAAAAGATGTTCTCAGCATGTCTTTCGACATGACTAACCCGCCGAAGTCAAGGAACAGTAGCACACCACTCATCTGAAAAGCCTGACAGAAAGGACCTTTGAGAAGTAATTATAAAAGCAAATAAACTCAACAGCTTCTCCAGATGAGGAAAATGTGCAAGGAGGAAAAGAGAGGTGAACAACTGGGGAGAGGAGAGATGTTGGAAAGTGGACAATCACACATTTCAACAGGTGATAAAGCTCAAGTGCAACAAAGATCATGCATGAAATGGGATCAGAAAATGAGAGAATCATGGAACGGTTTGGGTTGGAAGGGACCTTCAAGCTCATCCAGTTCCAACCCCCTGCCACAGGCAGGGACACCTTCCACTAGACCAAGTTGCTCCAAGCCCTGTCCTACCTGACCTTGAACACTGCCAGGGATGGGGCAGCCATAGCTTCTCTGGGCAACTCAGGCCAGAGCCTCACCACCCTCACAGGGAAAAGTTTACTCCTCATATCTAATCTAAATTTACCCTCTTTCACTTTAAAACCCCTTATCCTAGGAAGCGAGCTTATGAAGCATGCCAAGGGGCAAGACAACAACCAGTGAGGAGGACAAAGGCACAAGAGCAAGGTGAATCACTGCAGTAAACGCTTTTGGTTGGTTTTGCTACCTGTGCCCAGTTAGCCTGGCAGGTCTTCAAGTCAATGCAAACACCAACTTCCACGTTCCATTTTAACAACAGGTAGGAAGTGTTTCTTCTGCTACTGCTGCCAAATGAAATACATCATTCCTACTACTTTTAAACATCTCTGATCTTATTTCACACCACTGGCTGAGAAATTTGCCAACTGCAGATTCTAGTGACAGTATTTAAGCTAAACAGTGTAAAAACAACAAACAAAAAAGGCACTAAGAAAAAAAAAAAGGATTTCAGCAGAAGGACCAGCCCCCTTTGCTTCTAAATTTTATTCATGATAGTATTTATTAAATAACAATAAAAAAAGCGCCAGTCTATGTACTTGTAAGAGACTAAAACCAACTTACAATGATACCAATCTGCCACAAGGAATAAAAGAGGTCTGGAAGAATTTGCCTACTGTTTACAGTGGCTTGGTAGCATCAACTTCACTGGGACTTGCTGTTCCTTCCCACACCGCCAGCCACCTCTTGATTGTGAGCACCGTGTTGCGAGGCAACAACCAGATCTGTGCTTCAAACTTGTATGGGTCAACGTACTTCACGCATTACCAGCAGTTCCCTTACTTGCCATTCTCCCAGGCAGAGGCATTCCTGCTTATAGAAACTGAAAACCTGCAAGTGTCCAGGCTTCAGAGCTCTAGCAAGTGTATTTATTAGATGCAAAATGACCTAAGTAAAACTATTATTTCAATATATCATAACAAGTGACTTTAGCAATGAAACTATAATGCATTAAATAATAATGCCTGCTAATGAAATCCGCATATATTAAATAATAATCTGTGTTAATGAAATTAGCATTCATTAAAAAATAATCCATTGTAGTGACACTATAATTAAATAATTCTAACCCAAGGAGGCCTGATCCTGCAATGGACAGAGCAGTGAAGAAAACTGGGCAGTCCCTGCACATACGCTGAATACAAACCACGCAACCTCACATGAGAGCTGTGTCATTCATTATACATTAAATCTCGTATGGTTTAAAATACAGAAAAGCACTGAATTAACGTAAACCTTAAAATGTCCTCAAAATGGTCTTTTGTACTTCTGAATGCAACATTTGCTGAGAATAAACCCTTCAGTCATGCTCTAGAAATCTGATGAGCAGTCCAGAGCAACAGTGGAATTGTTTTAGAAAATGCAAATAGTGTACAGCACTGTGATTATACCAACATGTGTAGTGCTTGCAGAAATGTGAGTATTAACTGTCTGACAGTCTCTTTTTGTAGATAATGAAGAAAAACAAAACAATAATACAATTTTATTTAGAAAAAGAAATCACAGAACAAAGCAACTGAACACACAGCTCTTGTTTACAGAAATATATTTTTAATTTGCCTGTGGATTTGTAAGAGCACATAAAACGATACTGCATTCTGAGAACACACAATATTTCAGGGCCAATAAATCCATATATACATGCCCAACAATGTACCAAGCACTGTTTTCAAACACACACACTAGTTCCATGGAGTCACCCATTTCAGTCTGAAAATCTGTTCCAAGTAACCGGAACAGAAGTTGACTCCAGGTAGCAACGGATGATGGATGGCATTAATGAAGTTTTCAGTTACAATTCTCAAGAATTTTTTATACAATCCACATCCAGACCATCAAAACTGGGACCTTCAGTGGCTACCACAGAGATTCACACAAATTTTCTTGGCCTGCCCAGTAAACCCAGCCTCAACCTGAAAAATCACTTCAGTTCCGGGAAGTTTCATATGGAAGAAAGTTGACTGCAAGAACAAGCTTTGGCACTAGACCTGTGCTAGGAAACCCAGTTACAAAACTGAAATGCCAGCTTTAGAAATGGGTTGCATAATTTGACATCTTTCCCCACAAAGGCCATGGAGCCAGGAATAGCTAAAAACCAAACAACTCAAAATAAACCCAAACAACAAACACCAACAGAGATGAAAAAGGGGAAGAGTGCAAACCCCCCACCACTGCAGAAGATCCCCCTTCAAAAGGGTCCTGGTTTCACTGGAAAAGGATCTGGCCACGCGTGGAGGAGGGGGAGCAGAAACACCCCTCACTCGCAGCCCTCCCAAACGGCATTGCCCTGCAGAGCACCAGCTTTAATGACGCTGCCAGTATCAACCTCCCGAGAATTCAAACCAACCAACCCCGCCAGTGAGGCACTTGAAACGCATGTGATTCCTGATGGAACAGCTGCTTGCGTGCTTTGTGAATTATTCAAAGGGACATTGTGATCCTTTAATAACTGAAGTCAGTTGCCAGATTAAAAGCCTTTATAAAGCTTAGACTGTAGATCTGTTTGAAGTGATCTATTTGCTACAAACAACAGTTTAAGTAACTTTAACCTACACAACCAGATAAAAATATTGTTTCCTTCTGATTCATTTACTTTGACAGGCCTTTTATAATGAGTTTCATTATACTCTGTTCCTACTTAGGTTTCCAGCACAACAACAGAAGACAGCAAAATGTTTCAGAGTAAGGACATGCTTGTCAAGCTACCAGCTGGAAGAAGCAATGTATGAAACTGCTTTAAATTTGCCTGTTTAATAGATTCCATAGTGACAGTGCTAAGCATATGGTGATATATATATTTTAAAGGTATTTTAAAACATCTGATTTAATGATGTGTTTAGTACTGGGTGTTTTTTTCTACTAAAAACGACTCACAGTGGTAGGTACAATTTACCACTCTGCTAATCTTAAAGATGAATGGCCTCTTAAATGCCTACAGAATATTGTTCAAAAGACAGATTTTCATCTTTTTTTCACACATTGAAGAACTTAAGTATTTTACCATTCCTTTCCCCCACGATTAATTCAACACAGTTGACATGTAACAAAAGTAAATGCATGGGCTTAAAAGTAGTTTGATAAAAAGTAGTGAACTCAAACTTGCTGAATGCTGACGAGCTTTGAAGTGTGTTATGGACTTAAAAATCAAGAAGCAAGGAAATACTCTCTGTTGTTAGTACTGGCTCCTTGTCCACCTCCATGTTTCCCTATTTCAGAATGAAAATTTCCCACACCTTAACATACACTAGGAAAACCAAAACCTCCTCTTTTTCTAGTACCAGTTTCTCTTCTTCAGAAAGTGTTAAAAAGAAAAGTTTTCAAGAGTGGGAAGTAGAATAGTGCCTCTGCACTTGCAGGGTACGCTACCATGATGAAAAACTCAGCCAATCAGTTCAAGAAAAACTCTATTCCAGGCTTTTAACTGAAAAGTTTCTGAAGCTCAGACTTTAAAATTTTCATTGCGAAAGCAACCTGCCTGAAAAGATCCTGCCTAACCTGGCTGATGAGATGATTTTTGAACCTCTTCAGAACAATATTACAAACTATTTGAAAACTGTGGTAACATTTTTAGAAATTCTGGAACTAACACAAGATCCGATGCTTTGGGGCACACTTTGGGTTCAATGCTGCACTTTTCAGCACTCCGACAGATAACAGAAATGCTCTCATCTCATTATGGAAGTGAAAATGCAAGACTGAAACAAAACAACCTAAAAATTTTCTAAAATGTCTTGGTTTAAAAATGTCCAGTGTTCATATTAGGGCATTTGAGTTTTAAAGAATATATTAAAACTGACAGTGTCTCCCTGATAGTCTGACTTCAACAACTGGAACAATGATACAGTTTTGACTCACTGATACTGTGTGTTCATAAAAGAAATGCACATTACAGTACGATTGCTTCATGCTAAAGGGTGGGTACTGCAGACAAGGAACATTCCCAGGAAGAAAAAGTACATCTATAAGCAACTACAATTTTTTACAAGTAGTCACTGATATCATAGAATCACAGAACAGTTCAGGTGGGAAAGGACCTTAAGATCACCAAGTTCCAACCCCCCTGCAATGGACAGGGACACATCACTCTAAACCATCTCACTCAAGGCTCTGTCCAGTGTAGCCTTCAAAAAGCCAGGGATGGGGCATTTACAACTTCCTTGGGCAACCCATTCCAATGCCTCACCACCCTCACAGTAAAGAACTTCTTTCTATAATATCTAGCTTAAACTTCCCCTGCTTGAACCCGTTACTCCTTCTCTTATCACTACAGTTCCTAATGAAGAGTCCCTCTCCAGCATCCTTATACCAAGAACTCATTCATTAGAAAGTCTAAGTTCCTGCTAAGTTTCTCTTCACCAAAAACAAATGTACAGAAACAGCAATTGGTAAGAGCAGCATTAGTCCAGCAACATTTAGGCTATTTGTATTTCAGAATTATAAAAATGCCTTGAAAGCTTTAAAGAAATCCTTTTGGTCAAACTGATACAGCCGCACCTCACATTTGGATGGATGCTAATTGGTGTCAACCTGCAGTGATTGGGAAAGGAGCAACTTTAGGAATGGCATTCCCTAAGCTTCCCAAGACACTAGAAAGCAACTAGTATGAGAAAGAAGAGATTCAAAGAGTAGAAAGCCCAGGATTCTTCAGAAAGGTGATTAGGGGGTTTTATGCCAGCCACAAGGCTACTTAGCTGTCTTCAGTGGCTTTTAATACAAGTGATACAGGGGCCCAAAACAAATGCAAATATTCAATTCTCCTTTTTATACAATAAGAGAGAGAATAATTACCCCACACCATCACTAAACTTATTCTTGGAGAAAAAAAAAAAAAGCAAACCACCACTCACACAGGTGCCTGCATTACATATATGGCAGCGCTGCCCAGCACCAGAGATCCAGATCAGCAGGCCATGACGTTAAGAACTGCATCACAGTCCTCATCCTTTACAATGGTAATAAGCAAATGACACAAGGCAGAACATCTTCATCCCCTCCAGACCCCACCAGCCTCAATTTAACCCACTCCTTCAGCTATTGGGGGTGTCTTACCTAAGGGGTGATGTGCTAGGCACTACCCTGATGCGCAAACCACACCATAAAAAGATAAATCCTTTTCCCATGACAGGCTAAGCAGTTTCCCACACATTTTTATCTCACTTATGCAGTGCATAGTTGTTTCTTAATAAAACACAGGCTGTCTTTACCCTCCACCGCGGCTGTTCAATCAACAGCCTGGCATTGCAACGGGCAGCGTATGAGCAGCACCTCCGCTGGGTGGTCAGCAAGGGAGCATGGTCCGGGAAAGGGCATGGAGGAGCTGTCTGGAGAAATGCCACGGAAGTAAGGCTGCCCTTCCAACAGCACATCCCAAAGGCAGATCAGTAGCATGAGCGGCCTCAAAGCCAGCGGCCCCATTGAGAAGGCAGGGACGGCACTTTTATTAAGTGCTGCTTAAGGAGGAGAAGAAGCAGTCTCTGACAGGAGCAGAGTCTTCTCGGCGCACATTGCCACCGGAAAGCATCATCAAGCGAAGAAGCACCGAAGGCAAGACAGGAGCATGGGCACCGTCCGGGCACGCTGCTGCGGGTGACTCTGCGGCGGACGACCCCTCCTCAGCGGGGGCCGGCAGGAGAACCTCCGGGGTCCCCTCTCAACCTCCGCTCCCCGAGGCCTGGCTGCCGGGACGGCCGAGCACACGGGGCGAAGGAGCAGGACGGAGGAGACGGTCAGGACAGGGACACTGTGCAAGCAAAGGTCCAGACGTCCCTGCTCTGCCCAAGAGGGCATCTGCACCGGAGCTGCGCGCCCGACCACAGCCCGCGCGGCGGGACGGGCACTGCCCCCACTGCGGAGCGGCCCCA
>JANRGW010045816.1:0-15397 GCA_024733675.1 Psilopsiagon aymara | reverse complement strand
CCCTATAGGCCCCCTTCAGATACTGGAAGGCTGCTATGAGGTCTCCACGCAGCCTTCTCTTCTCCAGGCTGATCAGCACCAACTTTCTCATCCTATCTTCATATGGGAGGTACTCCAGTCCCCTGAACATCCTTGTGGCCCTCCTTTGGACTTGTTCCAGCAGTTGCATGTCCTTTTTGTGTTGAGGACACTGGAACTGCACACAATACTCCAAGTGAGTTCTCCCGAGAGCAGAGTAGAGGGGCATATCACCTCCCTTGACTGGCTCGTCATACTCCTTTTGATGAAAACCTCTTTTAAGGTATCAAATAGTCACTAGTGAGTTGTACTGTACACAGCAAGCCAGAACACGTTGACATTGTTAGCAGAGGTCAGCAGATAAAGTCATTGATAGTTTTAGCCCCATTGGCAAGAGAATGGGTAAAGGCAAGAATGAGTAATTTGCATAGGTTGTAGGAAAAGAGATGCTCTGTTGTAATATTCCCTAGCATCAGAGAAAGCATATGGCCATGAAGCAACACAGTGTGTAAATTAAGTTGCATGTCTCTCTTGAACTCTCAGGCTGATGTACATGTGTGAAAAAAATACAGATCACGTTAGAATCCTATACTAGAAAGGGACCCTTTGCCATACAGTCCAATGTTGTGCTCTTAAGTGCAATCAAGCTAAAATCCAAATGTCTTATTAAAATTGCATAGTTCATGGAATGGGTGCTATAAAATAAATTGAAATTCTTTGTTAATTTCTATAATTAGAAATAATCTGATCTTTGTCTCTGTTCAAGATTTAAAAAAACCCCAAACAACAAAACAAACTCAAAAATAAAGCAAAGCCAAAAACCAAACAAAAACCTTAGAATCATTTGAACAATGGGTTCTGAGATTTAACATTCAAAGAGTTTAGCAGTTATTTCTTTATTTCTTTACAAAACCACATTTTTCTAGGGCTTTTTGACTATCATTTTAAAATTAAATCATCATGGAAAAAATAGGGTTTCTTTGACTCTCATTTTTAAATGAAATTGGCATGGAAAAAATAGAGAAAATTAATTAAAAAAAATGAAACTTAATTTCTCAAACACCTTAGTGTAGGTCTGCTGAGTCTTAGATGATGCTTTATTAACTACTGATTGATAATTATAAGTGAGCTTACTGAGTGTGAATATTAAACCTATTACTGTGATATACAAATTTCAGAAATCAGATAAGGCCAGAACATGATGTACATATATGAAATTCTGGTCTAATCTTGTTCTTGTATCCAAAAGAGTACATTTGGTTACTCTTTCAAGCCCTGCTTATTTATATAATTTGATTGGAAATACGGCCTGTTCTCATTAGTATTTGTTTTGGTATATATGGCTATAGAAAGGTGGTGGCTGCTGTGGTAGTATCAAGTTTAAATTCATCCACCTTAAATACATGGGATACATTCTGAAGATATTAAAAAAACTCAGGGGAGTGACTATTATATGAGTAGATAAAGAAACCTGTTGAAAACAGCTTAGTTGAATATCTGCTGCTTAACTTAAAAATGTAACCTCTTCCTTCTATCTCCAAATCTGTACGGATGCAAGGTTATAGATGATTTCACTTGAAATGTCTTAAACCACCAGGGATAAAACTAAGCCCTTAACAATGATGTAGGTATCCTCCCTAGACAACTTTCCTTATGATTTTTCAAAAAGCAAAAGAAAGAAGGACTACTTTAATGATAACTGTGTGTCTTAACTACCTTATAATTCTGTTGTCGCATTTTAATATTTATTGTTTCTATCTCCAGTTGGAAAATGTGCTGCCTGGGGCTCACAGTTCATCCCAAACAATACCAGCCTAGTGTTGCTGCCATTTCCTTATGTGCTCTGAATGACTATTGAGCTTCATTAGCAATCATACCCCATCTCCTTTTCTTCTTAGCTGAGCCAGATGATAACTCTGTTGGCTGAATGGTTTCAACTTCATCTGGCAAAACAAGAGTTGACAATTCCTCTTTGAGTCACTTGTTCTGTGTATGAAGGACTGTATTCTGCTCTGTTTACCTTCACTGGGTGAAGAAGTATGTGTAAGGGCAGAATTTGAAGTCTTAAAAGACTTGAAAGAAATCTTGGAGTGAAAAGCTGTCAGCTCTTGTTTAGCTCCATATTGAGGGGTGACAAGGTGCTACTCCACAGTCCTTCTGCTCCTGTCACCCCTCAACAGACAAGCCCATTTGTAATCAAGGAGAGCATAATCCCTGCCACTGCTGCAACACTGAGACTAAATATTGAGTAAAAACAGTTTCAGGTTGCTTACTTCAAGAAGCTGCAGAAGTGTAAATGACAACAGGAGCTGGTCCTCACAACTGAGGCAGAATCTTACAAAGAGGCACTATCAAAAAGATTTGAGCCTAAGAACTGGCAGAGCTGTCAAGATAATGTTCATCATCTGTTCTTCTGTCACCGCTTGGCTTAGAGCTGTTGCAAGTACTATGTAAGCTCCACTGCTGTTATGAGATCACTAATTAAATCTAAAGTAAAAAGCACTTTGAGAGCCTCAGCAGATTTCAATGAGGTGTCACTGAGAACCAAACATGGCCAGTAGCGCAAACTGTCAGTACAAACTTCTCAAGTACCTCATGCCCCTGTGCAAGATCCCAAACTGAGCTTGAGGCAGTTGAAAGAAGTGCACAAATGCTCTTTCCTTCAAGAAAATCTTCAGTCCTTTGCATTGCTACATCAAATGCTTTTGAATAGGTGGAAGAAAGAAAAGTCATGATAACTGTTATGTTTTGGTTATAAAGATAACTCTGCCCTTCGTTGCTTATTTTGGGAATCTACATTAAATTAGTGTTTTGTTCCACTTAAAGTATCAAAAAGTTAGTACAGCATAACAATGAGTTTGTCAGGGAAAGGAAATAGAAAGTCATACCAGGCCACCTGGATTCTTTACTTTCATTTCCCAAAGAGGTACAAGAAGACAGCAGAAGTGTTTTATGAGTTCCTGAACAGAGAATTTCCCCAACACAGAAAACAAGACAGCTGAAAATCCTCCATTTATAAAATTCTTATGTCTTCCTCATTGCCACCTGGTATCTGGAGACTAACATTAAGGCAGTGGAAAACTGTGTTGAAGATTATAATTATATAGTTCAGCAAATTTGACAGGAGATGAAGGTTAAACAATACAGTGTGTCCTTTTTAAAATTGGCTTCTTGTATGCATTTTGTATTTTCAAAAGAATTAGACATTTGCAACTTAACATGAAACTGTTTCAGGACCCAGAAATATAGGCTGAATCAAAGCTATTAATATGTTTAAATGAACTAGCAGAGGATGGAATTTGCTGATCACATGTATCTAAACAGTGTAGTAATAAACATCATTAAAGTCATATTATTGATCGTTCTTTGAAAGAAAAATGCAAATAATTCTGAATTTTCTCTAGTGAGTTTTTCATCATGCAATATACGGTTCACATCCTCTTTTTGGCTTCTCAAACCTTTAGAAGAAACAGATTCATTAGTACATGCCTGAAGCTCGAACAGATCTTTGAAACACTGCCCAGGGCAAGAGGGAACTGAATAGCTGAAGTGAATTATTTAGCTTGATCCTTTTTCACATGAGTTTTATATCGAGCACAGTTTAGCACCTTCCGGTTTTAGGGAATAGTGCTGTGTTGTACAGAGTGCAGAAGACATTGCTCTAAAATAAGCAGTGCATCCACCTTAATCTGTTGTCCTGGAATTCTGCGCCCTATAAGCAAGTGCTCCAAAAGCCCTGGGAAATGGGCACTTGCAGTATGCATCTGAGCATGACTAGTGTTAAATAGAAGTTAATAGGCTTAAGCTAGATCAACTGTGTTTGCAATAGTCTTGTTCTTTCTAGGAGAAGGAGTAGGCAACAGTGAAAATATGTTGGATTAAAAATCTGTCTTCACAGTTCCTCCTCTGAGCTGCACTAGTAAATAAGACATCTTTTCTTTTCCAGTCTAACACAAACATATGTCAGTGGCTCACTGTTTAGTTGTAACAAAGTCTAAAATACAGATACCTGGGCTCACTGAGCAAGTCTGGGCTGCCTGAGCTGATCACTTGGATTCCCACTGCATTTAGCAGATACAGAAGAGTTTCCCTGAAAGGTAATCCTTCAAGTTTATGTGCTGAGCAGACAGCTAGCTAGTTCCAGTCCTTTGCTTGCATGCATATGAGAGAGTAAGAAATCGCCATCATGTCGTAGTTTGTGAATAAACAAACATAACATAGGACCCAGATTAGGACCCCCAAGCAATTTAGATAGAGGGCTACCTGAACTCCAGATGTCAAAGCTTGGCTTGAATGTAGGGCCTATGTGCCACAGACAGAGTACAACTGAGTCCATGCAAAGCTAGATACAAGTAGGTGTTTAGAAAAGTCCCATGCCACTTCTCAAGCATTAAGAGTGACAGTGTTAGTAGTCAGCTTCCTGTATCACTGTCATGGAGATAAGAAATATATCACAGTTGGGTTTTGGGAGCCAGCTTTTTCCAAACTTTTTTGTGCAAATGCTCCTGAAAGGGAAAATTAATCAAAGCTCTTGACTCTTTCCTAAGATTTTCCATTCCAGAGAGAAGAATGTTTGATTAACTAAAAGCAATCAATCATCTTTTCATAAAAGTACCTCCACAGCAGCACGTTAGCACTTTAGTGATGGTCTGAAGTCCCTTCACATCATGTTTATGTTCACTATATTTTCAACAGCACTGGCAAGATTAAAATCTTACTATAAATTTCCCTAATCACCTCGTCTTACAGCACAGTGAAGCAAGGACACACATTCTCTCTGTTTCTGTTCTTTTGTGTTTGTGTCATTGACATGGCATGAATGTCCTTCTGATATGATTGAGATATGATTTGTGCTAGATGTAATTTCATATAAAGTGTTCATACAAAATCAGGTCTGCCAGTGTATTCTATAGCTACACATTTTCTAACTATATATGCTGACAAAACCCACTTCATAATGTAGCTTTCAGGCAATTTGCAAGCTTAAGAAAAGTTATATTCTAGCATAAGCACTTAAGTGAATCATTTATACACCATTAAAAACAGATTCTATGGCAGCAGATGTGATTTACAACTAAAGTAAAAGTTCAGAAACATTACTGAGGAAACGCATTTTTTCTATAACTGCAATCCCACTTTGATGCAAAAGTACTCTTCTGGGACAGACCGCAGTTTAAAAACACACATTTCTTGAATTTTATCTTCATAAATTTCCTCCTCTTTTTTCATTTCTTTTGAAAAGTAAATGAAAAAAAAAAAATGTTTGGTAGACATGATGGCCTCTGCTAATTTCAAATGGTGAAATCTCTGCTTCCACTGTGTTAGTGTAAAACACATCCTGCCTTCATTAACACAGAAATTGAATTTTTAAATGGGAAATGCATTCTTTATAAAATTATATACACCAGTTATATTCTAAATATTTGGTTTACTTTGAAAATTGCACTGTTATAAGAGATGTTCCATATATTTAGGTTGTATAATTTCATCAGTCATTAAAGTACTTCAAACCAGCAGGAGATATTATAAACATATCCCATGTTGTTGCATGACATAAATCAGAGTCTGTGCAATGACATCAGTGAGCCTTGCTGATTTTTTTGCAGTGAAGTGTCTCACAGAAACTAACAATGGAGAGTAGCTTGTGGCTATTTCCTATATATGGTATATATGAGGAATTAACATGACTATGCCTGTCTTTGCTTAAACAAATTTACCTTAATATTCTCTTTGCTTCCAGCTTTTCTATTTTATTTTTCTTTTTTTAATCTTGACCCCTTCTAATTCCCACCATATGCATTTATAGAAGTGCATCTTTTTCTGCTTTTATATTGCCTTATATCATGGAGTGGAAATACTTGAGTTCTCCTTCGTTGCAATGACAGACACTCAGGAAAACTCATTTGCTATTAATTTTCTAGAAGTTAATATCTGCTAAGATAGGAAGTACCTGTTCAAATGTTCTCTTTCAGCAATATGGTAGACCAAAACCTGTGATTTTTACATTTTATCATAAGTACAATAATAGGACATTAGCTAAACAGAGCAATGAAGTTAAAAAAATGCAATATACTTTTACCAAAGCCCGCAGGATTAGATTTTCATCTGAGAATTCAGTGAAAACACATTAGAAGTCTAATTACGTGGGTTGCTAGGTTGATGTAGGTGATACCAAAATAACAATGCAATTCTGTCTGACAAAAAATCTCACAAATTAATGATTGTTGAGAGTCCTGGGTTTACGTTTGCCTCTTTAGTCTCAACAAAGCGTGAAAAGCTGTTGTGTCAATAACACAAGTTGATTACATTGTCTGCTTCAGAAGTTATTAATGTTTGCTGCAGTATGCCTAGTTAAATCAGTCAACAAAATTTCTTCACTGAAAGAATTTGTGTTGCCAAATAAAATCTGGAAATGTACATTGACAAATCATTTTTCTATTTAAGATAATGCAATAAAAGCTGATTTCCTATTACATTTTCAGCTTTATAAAAATCAGCAAGGAATGCCTGAAGGTTCAAAATTTAATTACTTAAATGCTTATAATATATACAGCTTGTGAGGTCTGGATGAGCAAATAAATTTGGAGAATGCTGAGCCCAGGCATTTCAAAACTCTTAAGCATTTGGAATAATTGCTAATTACACCTGGCAAGCACCTAGAAAAAGGTAAGAAATGCCAGAAGGCGGTGTCAGAAACAAGGAATCATCATCTAATCTTATTGGTTACATATTTCATTTTTTCAAAGCTATTTAATTAAAAGTTAATTAATGTTACATTTAAAATTGCTGATTCAGTAAAATAGTAAGGAATTCTGTAAAGTAATTGGGAGCAGGTTTTGCTTATGTTAATCCAAACATGTTTCATAATGGCTATGAGGTTTTTAGCCAGTTTTAGTGTATCAACATTGGCTTAATGAGTAATACACAATGCATATGCAAATTAGTGCCTGAAAGCACAAATTCTTAGATACAGTTAGTGAATGCAATTCCTCTGAAGAATCAAGACCTTAACCTGAAATCTGGCCTCAATGACACAGTTATTCCTAGGTCAGGAGCCAAGTATATGACTGTATTTTCCTTACCTCTTTCCCACTTGCTATTAAGTCTGGTTGTCTTTCTGTCTCTATTGCTTTATTCTCTACTACAGGCACATCTTACACCTATCTTAGAGCTGCTTGAGTTTGAAACAGATAACTTACATGTTCAGCAAGCCTCCACGTGTCTCTTGAACTGATTCTTGAGCAAAGTCTTCAAGTTAAGAAAGTTTCTGCCCTTGTCAGCAGCCCTTCATCATATTTTCACTGTGATAGGACTTCTTACTGCTGTATACAATGTAAAGAAAGAATTTTTAACCTTCTTTTCACAGAGGCAATAGGTGGCAAAATGTGACAGTGATATATGTAGGGGAATTCATTCTCAATTTTGTTGAGAGGGGAATTCCCTGAATTTTGCTTTTGTCACTGAGGAATCAACCAGGCATACAACACAGCTGTATGAAACATACTTTTGTCTTTGTGCTTTACTGAGAACATGACACTTGGCTCAGTATCAGAAACAGGATCCCAGCATTGGAGAGACACCTTGGCCAAACTTGAGCAAGCTATAGGCTGAGGCCCAGCCTGAGACCCATTATCTGAGGAAGGAGGCAAGCTGGGCTTCAAAATGCCTCTATGGAGACAGACAGTTTTGGATCTGACAGGGGGTTCCTAACCCACTGTTTCAAGATAAAACATATCACCAGACATCTTTATGTAGTTTTCAGATTTGTGTGCATCTGTGATTTGGCTGTTGGTAGATTTTGCTTTTCAGCTATGGCCTGTGTTTGAACCCAGAATTAAAAAAGACATTTGGGGAGCTGAAAATTAGGCAGATGGGGGCAGGGGGAAATACAATAAGGTCATGTTTAATTGATCAAACTCAAATTTGAAACCAGAGTAAGAATTCTGAGTGAAATTCTGACAGCACTGTTGTCACTGAAAATATTGTAATTTATTTCAATGGAGCAACGATTTAATCTCTTATATCCTGAGAAGCTCCTTCTCAACAAGCCATAGGTAGCTTCCTGAACAGTCTCCTTTCTCTCTGCAGGGATACCCTTTCACACAGCAGCCTAAAACAAAGAGAACCTTCTCTTGCCAGGCTTTGCTTGTGAAGATGCTGGATAAACATGTAGACATAAGCACAGTCCAACTTGCTGCTTGTGTTGCTGTGTCACAAACAAGCATTACTAATAACACTTGAAATTAATAACACAACCTTCTTAAAAAAACACTTTGAGAAGTTTTCAGGATAGCTTCTATGCTATCTTGATGGATTTCTCATGAAATACTCACAAAAGCCTCTACACATCTGTTAAACCATTAAATTGTGTGTAATCAAATCACTGACAAACTGAACTCGGTCCATCTGTAGAAGTGACAAAGCACCCTACTAGGCAATGCTTGCCCTAAAAAATTAGCAACAAGATGTTCAATAAGTGTCAAAACAGATGTCCATTTGGTTATCAATATAGATGCTGCATTTCCAGATATATGTATGTGTGAAACAAATGACTTACAGTGAGGAGGGATCTAGTAAGAAGGGACTTTACTCACCTATCACAAAAGTTTTGATTTATGCCCATAAAACATTGCTAAATTTGAAGCATGCATTCCTTTTCCCTCTGCTCTGAGAGAAAAAAGAAACTAGATGCAGGAAATACTAAAATTTTAAAGAAAAGGACTTGAGAAATCAGCAGATGCTAATGTTAGAAATGCTTCTGTATATTAACTCCCTCCCTTACCACTTCACTCCCACCAGATGCCAGTACCAAAATAAGCCATGTTTTGGTATGCGTATTGCATGATTTTGCATGCAAACAAAGAGTGTATTAATGAAGCTCTGTATGCGAGCTTCATCTGCACAGAAGTGTTCCCAAAAGGGCCTTCTTTCCTGAAATTTTGCTGATCCCCAATTGTAAGACTTGCAAAAGTTCCCATCTCCAACTATTTTTTTTGCTCCCTGCTCTCATTCCCTTCCCTGTACTCTGTGTCTGCTGGGCAGTGTTTTGGCATTTCTCTTTCAGGATTTTATGATTATGTTTATACTTCCCAAGACAGGAGTTGCACGTGTGACAGCATAGTAATGTGTTTGGAAATTAAAATTAAAAAAAAAAGCTAAATGCAGAAAGCATACATATTATTCTCCAAGTGCAGTTTCTTTCCTGATTTAATTCTGTGTGAAAGGTGATATTTATTACTAAGAATTAACTTGAATTGCACCTGAATATAGGACTCTGATGAAGAGAATAGACTAAATTCTTGAAAATTTGTTTCAGCTAGTGTTTAGTGGGCCCTACCTTTCAGCCTGGGTATACCAAGGTACATGAAGAGACATCTTTTTTTAGCCTCCAGTGAAATTACATATTAATTTAAAGCCTGTAACCAAGGGAAAATAGTGTTCAATTACCATTAAAATTTAATGTACTCTCATAAGCATTTCATAGCAGTGTCAGGCTGGAAATACAAAACTGCAGAGACAAATATTCAAATACTAAAGGCCATATTTATTCTCTCTTGAACATAAAATGAATATTTAACCTCAAAGTTGGAGGCTTATTATTGCTTGTTATACTTTTTTTCATTGCCGTTATAGTACATATAAGGGGCATATCTGTATATGTACAAACATGTTATGGCTGCATGTTTAGAGAGTATTAGGCATAGAGTTGAGATTTAAAACAGACTTAAGTGACCCAAAGTCTCCCTCACATAGTGCCATGAAAGCACTGCGAAACTTAAACGCTCTGTAAAATTTGCTTTTCAGTCTCTTGTCAGAATAATGCATTATGAAGCATGGGATAGTGGTTGGCAATATAAGCTTGCCCCAAAGCTGTGCTTTGAAAAGCTGCTTCCTGGATTTCAGCTGTTGTCTAACTGTTGGTGTATCTCATGACAGAAAGGCTGGCTCTTTGGGTAATTATGCTGAATGTCCATGCTGGAAACTGTGCTCTAGGAAATCCCCAGATTCCTCAGATACTGCTTCATTAAAATTGGAATTTTCAGCAGAATTTTGCATGACAAAGAAGGACCATGTATTTCCTGATTTCAGAGGAGCATACTTTGCTAGTCACTGCAGACAGATCTATAATTCCACCAGGAAATTTCAGGCTCAAAGTACTTGTAAATCACTTTAAAATTACTCCAGGTGAAATACAACAGACATGTTTCTAGTGACTTTTCTTGGCAATCCTTATGCCTTTTTCACAGATAACCAGGAATTCAGCCAAACAGTATTTCTACCTACCTTATAAATTGTTCAGGAAAAAACAAAACAAAACAAAACAAAGAAAATAACTCCTCAAAAAACCCCACAGCACACAAAACCCCACAACACTCTGTGACTTGCATTGCTTTCCTCTGAAAGAATACACTTTACTATACTTACTGCATGAATGCCAAAGAGAATCTTCACCAGCACCCTTGTCCATGAGGCACAAAGTGTTCAGAGTGGGTTGCAGACTTCTTTATAGTAAATTTTAGCTCACAGATTTGGGCTCCTTTTACTTCATTGTTTCTTAGAAGTAGCTTATGAACCTTCTAGGGCCAAAGAACATGGTTTACAAATGAAAATCATGGTTACAAAGCAAACATTGATCCTCAGTTCTTAAAGACTGCATGCAAAGTATCTTCTATCTATCTTTCTTACTCTCTGAGACGGTATTTTTATTTCAGCTTTACTTTCCAGTGATTTTCTTTTTAATTTAGCATTTTCTTTTTCCTCTGCCTCTCTCTCTTATTGCCTCTGATTTCCTGCAATGGCCTGCACCTCACAAATCTGTTTTGCAGTCCTCTTCGAACTGAATGCTCATAAGGAAGCAAAATACCAGTCTGCAGGTGTGACTCCTCTGCTGTTTTATCTGACAGGATGCAGTGAGACTTCAATATTTGGTGAAACATCAAAATGCTTTCAAACTGAGCCCTGTCACAGTGACTCCAGTGAATGCAATACAGAAATGTCAGCTGTGAGGTTTCCCCCTCAGCCTCAGAGGAGATGCGCCATTTTACGTCCTACAGGAGAATCTCTGCATTTACCAGGTACTCTGGCAGTGCTGTGCTACATGTGCAAAGGCCAAGACAGTGTGTGGGAAGTCAGTAAAATGTAAAGAACAGTAGGAAACAGTGGTTTAGCTTGAGAGAGACTGCAGTGAAAAAGCTGAATAGCGGGGAAGTGCATATTCCTAGCAGTATAAAAAAACACCAAAAAAATTATAACACTGTAAATGTGTAAAAATCAGCATTGATGCATCCAAAGAACTGTAAAATGGAGCATTCAAGTGAAATATACAGCTACAATATGAAGCTAGAGCAAGGCATGAGAACGTCTCATCTGAAGGCAGATAAAATAGAAAGCGTGTTACACAGGCTGGAGGTAACAAGTAAGTTCCTTTAGTACAAGACTCCTAAGGGATTCACGTATGTTACCCGTCCTTAGCTGAAGGACTCCCACAAGGAATCCAGGAACTCTAGGGGATGTAAGGTTCAAATTCCTCATTGGACTTGTGATGCACAAATTTCAGACCTTATCAAAACAGCAAAAGCCATTGGAAAAAAACACTAAAACCTAATAATGATTCTACTGTTTATGAATACATGTGCAGCATATTAAATCTTCATTGAGGAGCTGCCATTTTTTCTTTTTGGTGCATCTCATTGTTTTCTGAAGAATAACACAATGATTTACATAACTGATGAAACAGAGGAGCCTTGCCAGAAGGTTCAATGAGTTTATCTATTTTCATCTGGGAAAACCGCTGTCAGTTCTTATTGCAGCTCTCCAAGTTAAAAATGCACCATTCATCACTGGTGAGAACCTGATCTTTCTTTCCCTGTGTGTCAGTTCAGAGCTGTTCCTTTGACTGTGATGAAGCCACCCTGACAGAACTGCAGTTCTGGAAGGAAATTCAGACTCTATACTCAAGGATTTGAACAGCCTTTTTTTTTTTTTGCCTGTCTATGCATGAACAAAAGCCTGACATTTCATTTTACTTTCGATTTTTTTTAACGCATTAAAAACCCAGGAGTGGTAACTTGCTATTTTTCTTGTTGAGTGAATGCACTTCAGTATTCACGCAGCAGAAAAGCGCTAACAAGTTCCCCATTCCTTCAGTGTGCTTTTGGAAAGCATAAGGTACTCCTTTAACAATGAATTATTTTTTATACGTCAAATCCTACATGTAGCCAGTGGAAAAGAGATTTCAGCTGGTACATTTAAAACTAAAGATGCAAATAATTATTTATTATGTTAATCAATTACTTAAAATAGGAAATTATTCTGAACTTTCTCCTTTCCTAAGATGCTAATCTGAGATAATTACACTATTTATTTTGGTTCCACATCTCTTTGAACAAATATCAGTTCCTAGACATCTTCTGAAGTAGGATACCAACACCAGTGATTTCAATCAAGTATGGTAAATTCCATATTTGCCTTCTTTCATGGGGTAAAATGGAAACATGAACATTCATGAACACTGAAGTTCTGCGTAACAAAAGAAATCTGTCTTCTCCTTAGGTAAACAAAAACCAAAAACCAAAAAACCAAACCAAACCAAACAAACAAAAACCCAAACAACAAAGTATAAGAAGAGGTTCATGTCTCTTTAAAAATACATCCAGGACAAATAAGGAATGCCTTCAACCTCTGGACACAATCAAAGAAATGTGGCTGATACAAAAGACTAGAGATAAAAACTTTGGTTCAGTCACCATACTTTACAGAATTAATTAAATAGGTTCGAGACAGTCAGGCATGGACCAAGTTTGAATAATACAGGAAACATCAGCAAAGACTTAGTTCTATGGAGCTATTTTATCTCCTATAGCTTCCCATTATGAAACCTAACACTTTCAGTGGAAGAACATCTGCTTTCCTGTTTGCAGTGGAAATGACTTGCTCTGAAGAGGAATACAACATCCCACATGACCTCATTGACATTCTGATACACTGATCACAGCCAGGACCAATTCATAAATGCCTCCCAGGCAGGTCTGAGATGAGAAAGGGGGTTACATTATTGCTCTTGCTTTAAAGACAAATAAGAGCTGTTTTTTTCGCCATTGCAACTAAGCTGCTTCAAACAGACAGACTTTTACTTAATTTTTTTTCTTGTCATACTATTTCAACTATTTTCCTGAACTAATTTTTCTGGCAAAACCAGATGTTCAGTTCCACCACCTCTAGACAAGCAATCCAATGCTGCTTATAGATGAAGAAATGCCTTGTCTCTTCAAGATGTCAGAGAAGGAACATATCCACAAGTTCCTGAGAAGAGACAGGAGAGAGGATGCCTAGAAAGCTCTACCACCACGGAGGGAAAATTTTCATTAAGTTTGAAGAGTGAAGACAGGTCTTCGAATTATAGCACAGTGAAGGCTTGAAAATGCAAGTAGTATGTTTTACAGGGATTTCTTGGTTTAGGGGATCTACACCTTACAGCTATTTTGTTGGGGTTTTTTACTGAATTAGTCAATGACACCTAAGTCTTGATGTCAGAGTTCTAACTTGCACTGATTTCAAACCTCTCAATTTCATGCCTGACACTTCATACCTTGAGGCAAGTTAGCTGTTTCAGCTGTTTCCAAACCTTTGAATGCTTTTCTGCATCAGAACTTACTTCTAAACCTTTTGAAGTTCACTCAGCAGTACCACAATATCTAATCCATTCATGAATATTCATCTAAGGTAATAGTAATTGTGATGCTATTGTGTCACTCCTAAATAATTAAAGGCACTTCAGCAACACCTGTGAAACCTGCCTGACTTTTAAACTAAGCATAGCTATCTTTTTTTTATGTTTATATTTTATTATATCACAAATACTACCCTGGGAACGTGGTCAACCAGATGATTTTGAGAGTTGCACTCTAAAGAAATGAGGAAAGAATAAAAACATTCTGAATGGAAAACTAAATTAGAAAGATTGGTTTCATTAGAAAGCACATAAGCTTTTGTGATCCATCTGTTGGCAGTAGCTCTCCTTCCTTTCCAAATAGACCTGGATGATCAGAGCACTGGAATTCAGAAAGCAGGAAATGTTAAAATGAGTACTAGAGCAACAACAAAAAAAAAAAAAAACCAAGACAAACCAAACAACAACAACAGCAACAAAACCCACCCCAAAAAAAACAACAAAACAAACAAAAACTAAAACCAAACCAAACCAAATCTCTGGGAAAAAGGCAAAAATTATAGTTCCAAGCTATTACAATTGTCCTAGTGAGAAAACAGGATCCGCCCTGTGTGAAAATGGTGGCTTATTTTCAATCCACAGATGTCCTGAAGCCAAAGAAAAAAAAATAGGATAACAGGCTGCTGAAAGATGTGAGACAGTAATGATGTATCTGCAATGCTTCTTACACATCTTTTCTTGTCCAACCCTGGGACAAACTCCTTCAGGTGGATCCTGCACTGATAGCCACCCTGCCAAAGGGGCTCAGCCAGGCAGCTTGTTGCTTTTCTCTGACCCTGGAGTACTACTTGTGAAACGGTGCTTTTAATCAAGCTTATCCTCTCTTTTCATGCTCCTCTCAGTGGTAGCAGCTCAAATTCCTCCACAGAGTGGGCCAGGGGCCAGCTTTAGGCTGGGCTTCTTCCTTGTCAGGGCTTTTGCATGCATCCCTCCCTTAGAAGAAAATGAGGTCTCAGCTCACCTTTCGGTTTTCAGAATATATTTCTTTCTGGATGCCACAAGCTGCTTTTGGATGACCAGCAACACTACTGCTTCTATAGGCCTGAAGTTGCTCCACAATATTCTTCATCCTCATTACCATCCATTTTCTCTTGGTTTTAAGCCACCATGGAGGCTATTTCTACTTGTCTGGTTAGCTACAGCAATGGGAAATAAAGAGGCCATTTAGCAGTCTTTCTAAATTGCTACCCTGTGAGGCTTTTATCTCGGCTTGACTCTGTTAGTCTTATTTCCCCTGTAAGACAGGCCAGAAGCCTGAGATTTCATGAAACTGTATAATATGCTTGCTTGCAGGGAATTGCACAGATTCAAGTCAAGAGAGGCACATTCTGCAGAACTAAATTGAAGGAGTCAGATGAACAAGAAAAGGCTCATTCAGCAATAGTAAGGTTATTGACTGGAAGAACTGGAGCTGACTCACAGGGGGCTGTGCCAGGAGAGGCAGCGGCAGATTCAAACCAGGCATCATCGGCCATTTCTGGCCAATTTCTGAGTGACTGTCTCGAGAGGGGATGCCTGCAGCGCTTGAGCAGGGGGAAGCTCGGCGTCCAGGAGCTTCAACTTCAGCAGCAGGCACCGAGGGCCCCTCAAGTCCTCGACGGGACTTGCCCAGGGGTCGGCAGCTCAGCGGAGCGAGGAGCTGACTCACAG
>JANRGW010045815.1:0-35831 GCA_024733675.1 Psilopsiagon aymara | reverse complement strand
GGTGGTTTTGTTTTTTTTTTTGGGGGGGTGTTTTATTGGATTTTTGTGGGGGTTGTTCTGTTTTGTTTGTTTGCTTAAATAATTATTTTGGCAATGCAGGATATCCTTTGCAGGATTTATCATTAAATAGCTCACACTCAGTGCTGGCCGTTACGTTGGACCCAGTAGAATGTGTGTCATGAAACACATATTCCCACAAATGAATCAATTCACTAACCCATTTTTGAGGAGCAGCATTATGTCTTCCTGTTCCTTGTCACCCTGAAGTGCTGGGTGGATGATATCTATGGCTGGTTGCTGTCTCTGGTGCCAAAATATCTCTGACCCAATGATCAGCCACACAGATTTTTGTCTCCAACAACTGTGTGCAAGAAGCCACCGTGCCAGTGTGCACAGACTGCCTGGAAGGTGTTGCATTAGAGCCTCCTCCTAATAAGCTGTGGGATCTGGGATTCATGCATTAGGCTAATTTTGCCAAGAATTTGACTTGAAAGCTTACTGCATTTCCAAGTATAGGATATGCCCATGCAAACGAACAGTTGGCTGTCTGAACTTCTATTTGACTGTACTCATTCTAGATATTTAATGGCCCTTGCTCCTGCAGGGCTTCTCAAAGTCCAGTGCAATGTCAGACTTACTTACTGAATGCTGTTTCAAAAAAAAAAAGACTCATCAATCTTGATGGATTTTTGTATGGCACTTATAAGTTAGGCCAGGAGACTCAGCCCTTTTATGAGCATGCTGTGTGCTTTTAAACACATATATAAGGACATTGAGGCATGAGGTTTGCATTTCCTTTGCACTGACCCGTGCCTGCAAGTGAACCAGTTGTACAAAGCACAGAGTGATGCTGTATTTTTCTGCTCACCATGATGGTAGGACTCCAACACCCTGCTGAGGTTGGCTGTCTTCCTCCCTGTGCTGCAAACCTCTGAAGTGTGAGGCTCAGACTGCTAACGGGGGGACCAGCCTCCTGCCATGGAAGGACAGCCCATCTCCTGCTGAGTCTTGCTGTGGTGACTGCGACACCCAGACCTCATTCTCTCCTTGCTGTTGGACTGTTTTGCCATTCCGGCCCATCAGTGTACCGCAGCCATCAACGTAGACATTCCAGGCAAAGTTGTGCAACTGTCCCTGCTTAATCATTAACTGGGACGTTCTTCCTGTTAATCTTTTTTATTTATTTCTGGATTTTGTGAGAGGAGGCACTCGTCGGACAGGGCAGGCTGAAACCCACGCAGAGATCTGGTGCTCAGGCATACACTGCAGGCTAATCCTTGCCTTCTGCTTGCAATACAAGCTGATCTGTGTATGTGAAACTGAGTCTTGCAAATCTAGACAGAGTTGAAAGCAAGGTTTCCAGTGACCAAGTGAGCAAAACCGGCTATTACTCATAAGGAGCTCTGTCTTTGCTCTCTGAAGCTCCTGGCTGGGAGCTGTTGTATGTTTGGTGTTGCATGCGGCAGTGTGCTGGGTTGGCATGAAGAGCCTGCCTTTGCAATGGGTAAAGCAAAGGCAACAGACCCCCAGTCAGAGTCAGGACTTGGGCATCTCCATGTGGAGAGTCAGGTTGTCACAGCACGAACCAAACCCCCTTCACAGTGTGAGGATCCCTGGAGAAAGCTATAGCTAGGGCAGTGTGGAGATACGTAGAGTCATAGAAACGCAGACAGGGCTTTCTCCCTCTAGCACATAGTTCTGTGGCTCCTGTTCTTCAGAGCTGAGTCTTTTTCTCCCAGCTTGCTCCTGTGGGAGAGAGAATGTTTGCTTCTGCCATCATCTCCCACCTAGGACCACATCTTGCTATTCAGCTGGGGCATGTCTTGGTTTGGGTTGGTATTTCAGACACACAGATTAATTTCAGAGACTTGCAGATTTGCAGCACTAAAACCATGCAGCTTGATCAGCAGAGAAGCAGCCTGAGTCCCAGCTCCTTTCACATGGGGTCTACCATGTCCCCTAAGTGCCCCTCTGTGACTCACCATCACCCTTTGCAGGGGGTATTTTGGAAAGTGTGAGTGATAGTAACTACAAAAGACAGCTGTGCAGCTTGCATTTTCATCTCTAGCTTGCATGGTCCTGCAAAGTAGTGTGAGGCTTGCTCCCTTTCTCTAACAAGAACATGTAAGTGGAGGTGAGAGCTCTCCCTGGGGCGGAGTCAGGAAGGGGAATCTGTGTTCTCATCTCTTCTGCCCTGTGCTATTACCCCTGGGACCAGGAATAGTGCAGCAAGGTTAAAGCAACTTACGTTGCACCCAAAATACACTGAGCAAAGAAAGATTCAGTCTAGCAAAAAATCTCGTGCTCCACACAGAAATATTTGGGCTGTTTCTGCTGTTGGTTACAGCCATGCCACACCATGGCTTCCCAATGAAGTCACTGAGCCCAGCTGGGTGTAGCTGAGGGTGGTGCGCATATTGTCTGGGCTAAATGTCAGCAAGGAACAGCAGCAGTCAAACAAGAAGGATTTCTAAGCATTTCCCTTCTCCTGCTCACACTGAGCTATCATTCTTGGATAGCTGAGGCAAAAAGACAAGAGCAAAGTTATTTCAGATGGAAAGTACCTAAATGTTTTGTTCTTTGTGCATATACATGAATAGAAAAGAGCTCTGGGTCTTGTAAACATCAACACCCGTTTTTCTGTGTATACAAGCCAGCTGCTAGGAAAGCTTGACGAGTTTTAACTCTGCTTTGAGTTTAGGGGATCCAATGCTCAGCCCACAGGATTCCTGTCCATGCTCCAGAAGATGTCCAGGCAGATTCTGAGCATTACCTGTGCCTGGCTGCTGGAGGTAGACTCCATTACCACACTAGACTCACTGGACCTTGTGGGTACTTCCTAGCCACTTCGGAGCAAAGTTAGCTTTCTCAGTTGGGCACAGATGTCTACCTCCGCTGGTCACAATCAGTTTATTGACTTATAGTTTTCTTCCACTTTGGCAGCAGATGTGATTCTGCCCTCCTTCACATTACACAAAATAGCTGGTGTAACTCAGTGCTGTCACTGAAAGTGTTTATCACAGGGCTCTTTGGTAGATGGACAGCAATGTTTGCCTGGAAGTGTCAACCACTCCTCTCTGAAGGGATCACCTCTCTCTTTAATCTGGTGAAAATGGTGTGCCCTGAGCTGGCTGGTCTTGCACCGGAGCACCTTCAGGAGTGCCTATGTGCTCCAGGTAAACTCTGGTAGCCCTAACACTGAGCTAGAGAGTAAGTAGAAGCAGACAGAGTGGATGTCTATAGCAGACCCAACAGGGATTGTTAGTCTTGGAGGTGAGAGATTAGGTTAACTTGTGTGCAGGTTAGCAACTTCTGTTTAATGCCCTGAACAGCCTGTAGTTAGTGAGCAAATGTCATTTAAACCTAAGTCTTGAACCTAATCCTAAATCTGAATCCTATGGAGAACTGAGGCTCAGTGCACTCCTCCTGTTGTGTCAGGCTTCCCACAGCACAGGTGCACAAAACTGCTTGTGTTGGGTGTCCAAGGTTTCTCAGGTACTGCTGAGATTGCTAGAGGCTACCATCGGTGACAGGAGAATTTTGAGAAGTCATAGCCCTAAACCTTCTCAAAAACCGTGACCCTGAATTTGGACAAGGTGTGAAATTTCAAACCCTTCTTTCCTCTAATACAAGTTTGTCAAGGTCATGTGTAAGGCACTGACTCTCCAGTGGTGCTGTAGAATGCCCTGATCCACGCTCTGAGGGGAACTGCTGTTAGATGAAGGTAGGTAAGAGCAGATCTCTAAGCAGTTAAAGATTTTTTAAAGTAAAGATATTTACATGGAATGTTTTGCTAACATTGGTCTTTCAGGAAACCAGTTGTAAAACTTGCTGCAGGGCTGCTTCTGCAACTGTGTGCCAGACAGCAACTGAAGCCTTGCGTTCACGAGAAGGTTTGTGAACTTCTGTCTAGGAAATGTTTCTGCACCAGGCAAAAGCTTGGTTTTCTGTAGTTACTGCTCTGTTTAATTGTGAAACCCATTCTTAGATATTGTTCCTAACTAAAAATGATTTAAATTAGATTCCTTCTTGCTGCTATTTTCATGGTGCTCAGTTAAGACTTGATTTCTCATTTCTTGACTGCAAATTTGATAAAAGAACCAACATATACAAGCCACTAGGGAAGGTAAATTTCTATTTTGGTCTTAGCCTGCCCTACCTGTAAGTACAGATACAAACATGTTTATAGAAAAGTATGTGAAAATGGACTTAGTTTGTTTCCTTCATATGGGATTGAACTCTCCTGGTGTACACGTATTTATAAGTCAGTATATCAGCAGTGGGGCAGGAAAGGGACAACTTTTACTGTCTTTGTGGACTGGCATGGGTACAGACACAAAAGTTAAACATGTAGAGAAAACTGCAAAGCTACTATTTCCCAGGCTACAAGACAGTGTTCGTTGAGATTTCTTAATCTTGCAGTTGTTATATCTATTGGAAGCCTCGCTGCAACACATCTAGAGCAAAGCCAGCCTCTGCAGGACAACACTGTCTGCAGTGCATGCCTTACTTGGAGCTCTTCTGCAGATCTCTCCTGCTCCCTTCTGGTGAAGTCTTGAAATCCAAACCAGAGAAGATTTTCTCCATATACCAGTTAGGTATGAGAATTGTACTCAGAAACTCTATGGTCAACACAATCCTTCATGCACAGTGGTATAGGAAATGAAGGATGGGGATGAGTGTGCCCCATCAATAAATAAGTGAAAACATTCATGGGTTCCATTTCTCTTTTCAGAGGGAAACAAAGCTTCACGGTAGCCAGTATCTTCAAGAGACTTTGGAGGTCCTCAAAGGGTATTTGCCAAAGGGTCACAGTTATTGCAGTGCTACAACAAACTTGCTGATTTATTTTCGCCTGTTTGTGGCTTGTTTTTCATGCCACTTCCTCTGCCTGGTTACTCCATTCCTAATGTTTAAACTCAGGGACTTCCCCACTAACCCAACAGCCCAGACCATACACTTACACAAGTGTCCTATTTTTCAACAGCACAGCTGAATTTAGTATGAAGACAGGTTATGTCTCAGAAGAGTGAAGGACTTTTGAAATGGCAAAATACTTCAGTACCTGGGTACTTCTCTGCAAGTCAGTATGCTTATTCTGAACCAAAATTAAATATACTAATGAATTAAATGAAAAAGCATTTATAACCAGGACTGAACTGCGTACCTTAACCTGTTTCATATACTATTCAGCTACTCTGAATATTTGAAAGAGACCAGTGGGGATCTGTGTTGGATTATTGTCCCTTTTGGACTGGGAACTTGAAGAGAGACAAACATTAAGTTCATGTAGGGTCATATGAGAAGCCAAGGCCACATAGGGAGATCCAGGTCCTCTCTAAAGCCATCACCCTGTTACCCAGGGAATCCTCTAATTGTTTGATGAGGGGGCTGTACCACATTCAGATTCAGCATCTCTCATTTATGTGGCCAACACCACTGTCCCCACCAGTGGCTGGACCTGGAAGGGTGGCTGGTTGAGCAAGCTGTATGTTCTGCTATGGGTGCACATTACAGTGCTGTTCTGCTCTGGGAATACACTGAGCTAATCCTACACATTTGGCTCTGGCTGCAGTTCCCAGGGTGAAAACAATCAGCTTTATTTGTAATTGGAAGTTCTAACATGCATAACTGACAACCCTAAACAAAAGGCAGTTAAAAAGAAGCCCAATGTTTATTACCTAACATTTTTTTAAAACCTGTCATGTTTAACCTAAACATACAGCTTTTAGGGGGTGGGACTCACGTCTTCAATCATTGAAATTTGACAGCAGCAGGTAAGCTAGCAAGTTGCAATACAGGAAACCTTTCCTAGAATGTCACTTCACTGATCCTGATGCAGGGTTGGGACCTGAGATAGGTGTATTTTGCAAGAACCTACCTATGCTATAGACCAGCAACAGTTAGGTATGTCCACATCCAGTAGAGCTGGGCTGACAACTATTCGTGTGTAGAAAGCAAGATGGTAAAAAAGCCTTTTGTTCGGATGTGTTATACCAGTCAGCCTGAACTGTCCCGGCAAGAGGGCTTTTTTGTAAGCTGTCTGCACTTGTTTCTTCATGCTGATATAGTAACATCAGAGAAATTTTTAGAATAGATTAGTCTTATTTTCCTAAAGATACTTACATCTCCAGGAATCTTGGGTATGGTTGATTATTCATCATCATTGACCATCCACAGTCAAACTTTGCTGGGAGCTAAAATACCAACCTATTTTTTTTAACTACCTTCCTTGCTATGGCTTAGCTTACATAATTCTTTTGTCTTTTCTGCTATATACTTATACCTATATCAGCATTTTTATTATGTTCAAAGGACATAATAAAAGTTCAAAGGACTTCTCCTTTTCTCATCTTTCTCTTCCTTCTCAGCCTCTTGCTAGCTTTCCTTTTCTCATCTAACCTTCCACAGTCTGTGATTACTAAATGTATGGTAGCTGGATTATCACTAGGACAATCTGTTGATTTATGATGTTGGTGTTACAGCCATTTTCACTTTTCCATTATTGCTTCTCTCTACCCAAGTGTAAGGCACTCAGACTTACTTTTCAGACCTTATTTGCCTTTTTTTTCTTCAGTACCTACCTGTCTGTCCCTTTCTCACCTGTGTCCTATCAAACCCTTACAAGCATTACCAGTGTTCTCCAGCTGTGCTTATAAGGAACCTGCATCCAGCAGGTATCAATGGCAAGCCTTCAAGGGACACTGCAAGGAATGTAGCACAAAACCAGTAATTTTCTCTCCAAGGTCTATATCTGTAATAAATACTGATGTAAAGAACCAATAAGCCAAGGGAAAGTACTGAAGGAGTTTATTCATAGGTATACCTGTGAACTGATGTTGAATTTTATACCTCTGCTTGAATCCTTGCATAGTTACTCCTTTATTTGCTGTTCATCTTTATAGGCTGCAAACTCTCTGAGGCAGAGTATTCATGGTTTTGCATAACACCTACAAACCTTGATGAGGCATGTATGACACAGGTATTTAATACTGATGTTATTACTTAACAAAAATGAGTGTTCTGCTCATGACTCCAGGGCCTTTTTTATCACAGCTCCATAGATTATTTCACAATGAAAACTTTCTTGGAAGCTGTGGAAACTGTAGCATCTTGGCCTGGCCTTGACATGTGACACCAAGAATCTGGAAAACCTTGGAGGCTCTATTGAGAGTAAGAAATAAACTGGTTTTGGAATTCTGAGCTTCATGCTGTGAAGGGTTCTTCTGAGACCTGGCTGTCTTATCTCACATGGGATGCCTCAAGCCTTAGGAATTCTGCCTGAAGTAGCCCTGCAGCGTGGGTAGTCTTGCATTATAGATCCATGGTCTTTCATGGTCGGTGGTCAGTTTCAAGGTTTGTCTTTCTCTCATACTAGAATTACTAAGATTTGGGCAACTCTAATTTTGAGTACTGTTCACCACTGACTTGAATTTTCTTCGTATTTCTTCTTTGTGTTTTCTCACTTTAGCTAAAAGGCAACAGTTGGGAGGCTTGGTCTGACTGAGAGAGGCTGAGCAGATGAGCTGCCAGGAGACTGCAGCTATTAGTGATTCTTTGTGGTTAATGAGTCCAGATCCTTGAAGGGGTTCTGAGTCTTGCCGAAGGTCTGGGCAGAGGTGTCTTACTGTAGAGACTCCTTGCGTGCAGACAGGGCTTGCAACAGATTGTCTTCACGTATTGAAATATGCTGTCAGAAAGAACAAGAAGGGAGTTAACATATGATGCTTTTTCCATGTTGTTTACATGCTGATATGTCCTATCCAAAATTTTAATAGAAAGCTTTCTTCTCTATTCCTATGGGCCAGATACTCAGCTGGTGTAAACGCAAATGCCATTGCTGCTGTGTTCTTTGACGCAAGGTTAGGGCTTAGCTCATGGTGGTGTTGTGTCTGGGAATATTTTTAACCTTTTGAGATATTTGCCCCCTCTCCCCCTCTGTCTCCTCAAGGATTCTTTCTTCTCGGCAAACATACTCCGCTGACTGGAACATATGGGGAAAGTATTTTCTTCCATTCCTTCACCACTCAAAAATGGTAAAATCAATTTGGTTAAAATTAAAACCTTTCGGGTTGAATCTTAGCCTAGAAAACTTCATCTCCCGAAGGAATCCTTAAAGAAAGTTGTGAGCAATTTCCGAAAAAGATGGAGTTGGCTTGGAAAACAATGCTGGGGCAGAAAGCAATTGGAAAAGCCCTTTGACTTTGATAGCAGTCACACCCATGTCTTCTGGTGTGCAAATCTCACTTCAATTGTCACAAGAAAAGTACTGGTGGCTGTTGACTTCTGTGGTCCTGTACAGTCAGTGTGGTATTCAGTTACAGTGACCAATACATGCCCTTCTTCACTTTGTTTTTCGTTTATCCAGGTCTTTGTGCTTCTGCTTTTGGCTGGAAATGTAAATGACTAAGTATTTGGTACCAGACCTTGCAGACTTAAGAAGGTCAAATAGCTTGGACAAGCTTTACAAGTTTTGGATTGTTTAGGCTAACCCCTTCAGTTTCACTCAGAGTTATATAAAAAACTGGCATCTTCATGAATAAAATAGGGAAGGGCACACTGGTGAAGGAGCAAGATGACAAATTTCTTGCAGTAAAAACTATCTGGTTTTGCTCTAATTAAGTGAATATTGTGCTGATAACTCTCTTTCTTAAAGAAGAAAAAATTGAAATGTCTTCTTTAATTTTCTTGGTTGTTGAATTGATTCAGAGTAACCTCTACACCTGGACTTGTACCAGTTACAGTAGTGGGTAAATGAATCATTGGTAATTTGATGAATTCAGTGTGGAAAGAGCTAGCATGTGGTTGCAGCCAGGTGAAGAACATTATCTGATTTGGGGTGGATGGTTTGGACTTTTTCTCCAGGATGATTCATCCAAGCAGAGATCCCGTCCAAGGAATGAGAATTCTTCACACCAGATGAACTTTCAAGGCCTGTAATACATTTGACATCTGTGTTATACAGACTTCTAGCACTTTATATCTAGGAAATAGGACTGGCAACTTGCATGAAATGTCTGTTTTGTAATATTGTTGTTTTCTTAGTAGCAGTGATGTCTTTGTTCCATGTGATGGTACAGATAGCACCGAAGTCTGGTAAAGTTTATTTCTTACGTGCTTTCAAAGCCTCCATAGCAAACTCATAGTTGTTATGGTTAGAGCAATTCCTTATAGCAGATCCAGCAAGGAATCATGTATAGAGCATTGCTTGAAGCTGAAACAAGTACTTTATTGACTGACTTTGCCATGAGTAGAATTCCTATCAGAATATCTAAATAATAACTTCTGATGTTTAAACATCAGACTTTACCTCTTGCAGATGTCCTTGCTCCTTTTAGCAGTTTGAGCATGTCACATAATGGCCCAGTTTTTGCCACTACATACTGTAGCACATACCACAGTGGTAGGTATAACAACATTAGAAGACAACAAGGAATTAAAAAAAGAGCTTTCTGGTAAATCCAAGTTGTTCCTGTAAATCCCATTGTTCCAAAACATGCACATCTGGAAGGCTGATTTTACAGAGATGATCTGCAGGGTATGCTTACCCTCTCAGCACCAATCTCCTGCACTGTATGTACACTGTATGTAACTCAGTATATTGATGAAAAAGTCACTATCACAAGTACTGGATACTCTGACCTACCTCTTTGCTGATAAAGAAACATTATCCTCTGATTGAGTATCGGTATCTTATGAACAAAACCTCTTTAGATTAGCTGGGGAATAATTTAATTGCCTGCGTATTGGAAGACAAAGAGAACAGGACCTGGAGTCTGAAGTTCATCTCTTCAGTTCTGAGAACTGGCTTGCCGGGTGCCTTTGAGCTATCTGCTTGGCAATGTGTGCCTTGAGGCCATACTCATTTGCTGTGCAACCAGCCAGTGACTCATGCCTGAGGCGTCATCCAGGGCATGCATGTTCTCATCCACCCAGCACACACAGCAGTTTATCGTGCCCCCAGGCAAGGCCAGTTGGGCTTTCTACAGATAGCACAGGCAAGCAAGTGGGGAGCCTGTGCTGCTCAAACCTGCTTTTTCAAATCAGGGTAGGCAAAGGCTCTCTTTCTCCGCTTTTCCCATCTGCCAACCAGGAATTGTGACACTGACCTTCTTTATTAGATGTTTTGACATATACAGAAGGTCTTTTTTCCATCTGTCAGGAATCTTAACCATGCAGAAAGATCTTTTTGGTTCTTTTGCTGTGCTGACAGCAAAGAAAATACTATCAGGGAGCAAAAGAATGACCTCTGTCTATCTAAAAGGTGGTTATCTTGGTAGGAGATGGATGGATAGATGTTTGGGATGTACAAGAGTAGCTGTTGCAGGCAATGTAATACACCTAAGAAGTGTGTGTCCATTCTCTTCCTGCTTTAGGATCACCCAAAAACATTGATGAGTGGTGTATATGAAGATTTACATATTTATGCAAATTTAAAGATTCACTCTACATTAAAATCTAAAAAAGGTCATTGCTTCCTTACAGTAGCTGTAGCCTTAGTGTTTCTTGCATCTTTGTTATCAATCACATTTGTTTCATAATGTGATTGAAATTAATACTGAATTTCTGTTACAAACACTATAAAGCAAGTAGTGCTGCAAAACTGCTATTGGGCCTCAGCAGACTGATAAGGACAAAACCTCCTAACTTCAGGGTAAAATTACTACACAGCAAAACAAAGGTGTTTCGGAGGACATAGACCTGAGCAGAAGCTGATACCAACAGGATCAATGAAGAGCTGGTGCTTGTGTTTTAGCTGTCTCACGTCTGTGTTGGTGTTAATCCTCTGTTGTGCTTATTGATATTAAGTTCATCTTGTCTTGAGTTCAAAACAATTTCTGCAATTCTGTCAAAATATTCTGGTAGCTTTTTTAATGAACTGTTTCCGGAATTTTGTACTTACTTCCTTAGTTCAGCTTTTTGAAGGTTGAGACTTTTAATTATGGGGAAGGAAGTGCAGAACCTGAGTTAGCTTTTTATTTATAAGAAAGCCAAGAAAATAGTCTTTGTTCATTGTAATTTAGGAAAAAGGTGCAAAGAAGGTAGGAAACTTCCAGGGAAGTGGAACTAAAGGTGAGGAAACTGCATCACCAAGGGCAGCTGTAGGTGAACACATCAACTTCAGTTAAAATGGAAGAAGTGACTGTGGGCCAGAATGGGACTGGTTTGAGCCAGGGTGTGAACTGCTTCTGGACCTGCTAGTGTTCAGGAAGAATAACAGCAGAATTAAGCTGTCAGCTCCCTGCAGTGAGTCAGATATCTCTTACATGGAAGTTGATGAATGGTTCTTGCTAAGGGTCGTGGAAAGTGAATGCTGTCCTGAAACGGCCATTGAGATGAATCTCAGCTGCTCTTGGGTAGAACCCTGCCTGGATCCAGTCCATGAACTTGAGCATCTTGTGGAGATGGGAGGAGGTCTCTGTGTGTGCAGGGCATTTGCTGGGCTTGCAGTGCATGTGCAAAGGTGGGGCAAAAGCAAATCACTGCCATCATCCCCATCTTTACTTAATGTAATATGGCAGGTGCAAGTGATGGATTTGTGGTATGCTTGAGCGGGCAGATGGGCACAGAAGGTGCAGTGGGCTTGTTCCTCAGCTCTATTTGCATGGCATCTGGATGAAATTATGCTTTCAGAGGAAACCCAAACTGAGCTTTCTTCAGGTGAGAACTTTTCCTTGTACAGGAATATGGGATGTGGGAACATGAGGCTGTGCCTGGATTTCCCTGTATGCCCCATCTAAGCTAGATGGATCCATCATGGTTGAGGGATGAGTCATCTGCGCATAGGCTTAGAGGGATATTTAGTTCCATGTTTGGCTCAGCAGGTCTGAAAAGAAGTAGTTAATTTGGATTAAATTTCACGGTGATATTTAGGCTCCTAAAGAGGAATTTGGATGCACTGCTAAGAATTAGGACCTTGAAAAGTCTCAAGATCGCACTATCAATCTGTGATGCAACTGTGTCTTGAAAATAGTTTTCTTCACCCCATTAGGCAATCTGATAGGACCAACCATATTAAAAATGTAAATACATTGAGAGAAGGAGATAACACAGTGGAAGATTTCTCTAATCTGGCTAATGCAAAAGCATCCAAGCAGTTTCTGTCTGTCTTCCTCCAACCCTCTCTTGATGTATGCACATGGCCATGTAGTAAGTGCACTGTAAAAGACTGAGCCACAGCCTCCCTTTGCTGATCTCAGCAAGGTCTGGCTTGCTTGCTCTGTTTGTTCTGGATTTTCTCAGGCACAGCCAGTGTGCACAGCTCTAATTCTGACCGCTGCTGTGATCTGAAGTCATGTGGGATGTTTCTCTTGCTGAGACACCTCCAAGTCCCAAACTTCAAACAATGCTCTGGCTAGAAATCTCGTCCTTCAAATGTGAGTTATGCTAGTTGAGAGCACATATAGAACAAGAAAGTTACTGCCAAGGATGATGCAGTCCCAAGCAATATACTGAATTTGGTTAGATAAACAGATGATGTAACCGGACCAGTTAACACCAGTTAACACCAATTGAAGACTTGGGTCCCTGTGCTTCAGGAACTCAGTCTTAGATGTGAAGCCTTCCCTCCGTAATGTAGTGTTTTCCTGGCTTTTTACAGGTTTCCCTCTAACACCAGGTACTTTATGTGATAACCTGTGGGGCAAACAGCTCTACATTGAAAGTGACATCCCTGTCCCCAGATTTCACTGGAGGGAATGATTCTCTCAGTACCCCCAGCATAGCAAAGTAACCTGTATTGTTCATAGAAGTGCAAGACCAGGAAGGGACAGTTTGTGGGGAGGATTCTCAGCACCTATTCGTGGCCTAGGAGCTAGGAACGTTGACTCCTCAGCAGCAATCCCCCATTATGTTTATTCCTATCCTCCTCAGGAGTCACATTCTGCTACCATAAGGATGTGGAAAGGCACAGGGGAAAGCAGACAGATGTGTTAGAAGCATTCTTCTAGGGGAAGAAGGGACGCTGAAAACTGTCCACCCACCAATACTTCTCAAGCTATATCAGTGTTGGAACATGTAGTTAAGGGAAGGCCAGCAGTGAATGATTTGACAGCTTGGGACAGAGAAGTGCCTGGAAATGGACAGGTTCTACTTCCCTATTTATTTGTTTAGGTTGTGAGGGCTGCTTAAGATCAACAGAGGTTGTCACCCACTTTGCATCTGTGATATGCCTGCTTAATATGTAGTGATTATTTTGGAGATACCATTCACTGCACAGAAATTAGAGATCAGGACAAGACTGCCCGAGTGGGAGTCCATATACACAGGCATAAACCAGCAAGTAACTTTGTAAGATTGACTCAATAAACAGCGCTAACAGGCCCTCTCAGACAACGTTATGGATTGTCCCTTATGTGGATCATAGAGGTGAAAATGCACTTTTCTACCCTACACTAACATAAAATTTATTGAGTCAGAAGCCATCTTCCTCTTTGCCGTCTGCATAACTTTTAAATAAAATGACTGATGTATTCACGTGAACTTAGAAAACATAAAGGTTTTTGTACTGTATGGGGCTGTTTGAATCAGTAGGTCCTCTCTCCTCTTCAAAGGTGTGTGGGAGCAAGATCAGACTGTGCTGTGAAGGGTTTTTGGAGGTGCCCAAGCTAGCTTGGAGCACAGGTACACCCATGTCTCTTAGAACAACATTTTGCAGAAGGACCGTTTCAGGTGCCTGGAGTGGCATGAGAAGCACAATTAATTACACGAGGTTTAATTAAGGATGTCCTGTCTCTGTGATATATCAATTAGGGATGTGCAGTGTTCCAGACTGTGAAAGGCTTATTGCTCTAATGTTTCGTTCCTGCATAAAAATAGGTTTGGCGTATACTGACAGCTATATGCATTTGTGGCTGCTGAGAGAGATCTCTTGTGTGTTTGGGCTGCAGAGCTGGAATTTGCTAAGGCCTGGAGTTGTTTAGCTGAAATGAAGAGGAAGAAGGAAAATTTGTACCTTGTGGCCCTAATTATTGCAATGTTCTTTGCAAACTTAATAATAAATTTCAGTGAAAACTCTCATAGTCAGAATGAGCAAATCATTCATACTCAGATGACCTGCTGCTTCACTAGGCTTTTGGATCAAACATTTGAGTCAAGGAAGGCTCCTGCTGTCTTTATGGGTTTTGTTTAAACCTCAGATCCTCTGAAAGAAGCAAGCTTACTCTGAACCTTTGACTGCTGAGCATGGTATTTACATCTGCTTACATCCACTGGAAGCTGCACGTGCCTGAACTAACTCAGCCAGAGAAAGACCTGAAAATCCCCATTCCACTCAAAGGACAGACTGAGATTTGGTTTCCATTCCTCTGCCAGGAATTCTTAGTCAAATCCCATGGAAAATAGTCCTATCTGAGTAGTAAATCTCAGATGCTTCTGCATGTTTATTCTCTATTTCCATCTCATTGGTCCGAGTTCATTTTTAACCTTTGATTAGAGCAGCTATGTAGGGGAGGCAGGCTGGGTGGGGCATGTAGGGTTTTTCTTCCTAGCTGTGTTTTTTTTTAAGCCATCTAGCTGAAGAGCAGGGCAGATGGTGATAGAAAGATTGGCTTTGCTTAGCAGTGCAAATAAGTGGGCCCTCCTTCCCTCCCCTAAAGTTTTGACTGGAACCAACTGACCTGACTCTGCCTAAGCCAGCTCCACAGGGATGATTACAGCCAAGGGTAAAAACAAATGAAATACCTTCATGGTTGTAGTATGTGACAAAGCCCTACAACTGTTTGTGACAAATCAAGACCAGCCCGTTCTTCATTCAGCCTAAAGAATTTATTGTGGTTTATGCAGCACTTGCTCTTTGATCTCTGATCTTCAGGGTAGAAGTTGAATTTCTGGCACTCATTCACCTTTAGGTGAGCTCCTGAAATGGGACCTGAATTGAATCCAGTGCAATAACTAGACATGGGTGGCTGCCATGGAGTGATGCCTTTAAAATTCCTGCAGTTTGTATTTTAGGCCGTGTGCTGGGGGACCAAATCTGCCTGTAAAGTAACTCCTTGCTTTCTCCAGGTATGAAAATTTTTTATCATTCCCTACTAGAACATAGCAGTCTTGGATGAAGTTGGGAGCAGCCAATATACAGAGGGGCAGTGCTGCTTGTCTGCACCACAGCCAGGCTGGCCTGCCTGTTGCCTGTCTTGGCTTCTTCATAAACAAAAATAAACTTTCTATAAGACCTACAAGAATAAGTCACTTTCCTATTCTGTGACTGCAGATGTATGGAGAAAAAACTGCACTGTAAGTCAATCATTTTAATGCAGTGTATTTTCCAAGAAAAGTCTGTACAGGGGATGGCTGCTCTCTTTTCCAAATGCTGCTCTCAGTTCTGATCCAGAGATGGCATTTCAGGGGTAGAATCTGGTCCCTAATCCCAAATTTGCATGTCATTTTTGTCAGATTTACGTCTCTAATACCCCAAAAGCCAAAAAAAAAGTGGGGAAGAAAGATCCAGAGAACTACAGGCCAGACCGTCTCATCTCAGTGCCCGGCAAGATCATGGAACAGATTCTCCTAGAAGCAATGTGAAGGCACATGGAAAATAAGGAGGCCATTTGTGACATCCAGCATGGCTTCACTACAGTCAAATTGTGCCTTATATACTTGGTGGACTTCTATGATGAGGTTACAATGCTGATGGATAAAGAAGGAGCAACTGATGTCATCTTGGACTTATGCAGTGGCAGCTAACTGATCTTTAAGGTCCCTTCCAACCCAAATCATTCTATGATCCTTCATGTGGAGGAATTTATGGCTTCCCCATATAGATCTCGTACCCTTCCTATGTTGCCCCACAAAGGAAGTAACTGGAAGCACTCTGCTGCCACCACAGGACTTCATGCTCCCGGCAGACTCCTTGGGAACAAAGGAGGGCAGGTAGCCGGGCATAGGCATGATGAACCACACTGGATGTAGTTTGTATTAAACCTTGCTGCTGCCTGAGGTTTTGGCTCTGTGTTACCTCCCATAAGCTGTTAGAGCGGCTGATCTGGAGACCGGGTGCCAGGCAGAGACTTTCAGTTGTAGGTGCAGGTTTTGACCTCTGGCAGGTCATAACTGTGTACTCACCTAACCACAGGTGATCAGTTTCCTGGCAAGGTATTTACTCTCAGCAACACTGCTGCCCGCTGCAGAAGTTTTTGTGGTCTTTTCCACTTCCCTCCTGCCAGTGGGGGTGTAGCATATGTAACCAGACCAGTATCTCTTGCCTTCACTGTGCCAGCTCCCTGGAGATGTCACTCTGTCAATGCTAGGTGACAGGGCAGCTGGCAAATGGCACATTTAGTGAAAAGCTGTAAAACTGTAGTAGCAGACCCAGTGTGTCTTTCAGCAGTTATCAGACAGAGTTTAAGAACAATGTGCCATTAAACTTCACACCAATTAAAGGTCAACAAAGCAATAGTGTATTCCATCTTTTTGGGTGGCTCTGAGGCAGAGACTTACTATTAACAAATATTTGGTGTGCTGAATTGATATTTCATCAATGCCATCTGTGCATCAAACTGCACATCAGATGGTAAGGCAGAATTTATAAGATGTTTTTGAGCATGCCAGCATCCCAGGCCTGGCAGCTGTGATTAGTGCTGCTCTGGTGGCTTCCATAGACAGACAGTAGGACAAGCCCAGCAACACTTTTTTGGTGACCTGAAAGATGTAAAATTCACAACACCAAGTGAGAACTGCTGGTAACAAACAGCTCATACTGGTGCTAGACAGTTCAGGTTGGAGCATCTCAGTTTGCAGTGTGATGCTGAGCTGGGAAAAGAGGGAGCATGAAAATACGGAAATTCTGCCAGTCAGTAGCTGCTATGGAAGAAATGCCACTTACAAACAGCTTTATTTGCAAGGTGTGATGCTGTCACCAGCACCTTCAGTACAGCCATGACTATTGGGAAAGTCAAGTCTCTCTGTAGAAAGAACTGTTCTTAATCTCAGCTGATGAGCGAAAAATAAAGCTTAGGAGTTATTACTCCACTAATTTTTCATAGCAGCATTTCTGTAGTTCTCCCTTAACATCCTGCAGGATACAGTGATTAGTATAAGCTTTCAGTTGTGCTACTGAACGCAAATTGAAGGCAGGATCTTTGACACGATGAAGGTGAGTTGTACAAACGTCATCTTTTTCTTGCTCTTGCATTTCACCATTGGGTTCCATTTATCTCCTCTCATGATAATATGGTGTCTGGGAGGGGGTCCGCCAGACATGTTCATTCTTCACATAACTTGCTGGTTTCCAGTTCTCATTTGCTTGAAAGTGTCAATATGGCTTCCAGATGTTGCGACAGATCAAGTAAACTGCATTTCTTAGCCAGCTTATTCTGTAGGCAGACAAGACAAGATGGAGAGGGTTTTTGCAATAGGATTTTTCTGGTGCTGACAGAGGAATCCTGCGGGCTTTAAAAAACCACAAAAATCTCATTCTTAGTGATTTTTTCTGAACCAGCTGGAGGTTTGTTGGTAAAGGAAATATGCATAGGTTTTCTTTTGGTTCACTCACTTCTGCTGCTTTGAGTACAGGTAGAGCATCTTTGGCAGATAATATAAACTCTGCAAATGGCACTTTTGAAAAAGAGCCTTTATTGTTAGCCAGGCAAGTACAGGAAATACATAGCTTTCTGTGGTTTATTAAAAACGGTTTTTAATAACTTTTCTAGTGTGACTGATGGGAAGGGAAAACTCTGTAGTGACACAGAAGAGGATTCCAAACTGTCTGCATTTGGGGAGATGGATTTATGTAGTAGTTAACATGGAGCTGTTTCAGCAAGCATTGTGAAAAACTGTGACGAACTGCAGTCAAGATTCAGAAGACATCAAGCAAATCTCTCCATCAAAGGATGGCCACCAAAAAATGTAAAAAGCAATGAAAGTCAGGAGAAAAATCTTCTGATGCAGAAGCTGACAGCTGGGGAAAAAATTTCTCAGCGTCCTGCATGGCTATGGGGACAGGGATGCTGCAGAAGACTATCAGAGCTTTTGGACCTTACCCTTGGAGGAACTGGTATATTGTGGTGACCCGGAGCTTTAAATTCCATTTCATGTGGCCCAAGAATGAAGATAAATTTGTGGGGTAATCTTGGAGATGAAAGTATTTCTATATATAGATAAGTAGCCAGTTTGCCCTCTGATGTAAATGAGCATAGATTCATCATCTAAACAGTAATGGATGTACTCCAGTGTAGAGACCTGGCATGTAAGATTTACAAACATACAAAGTTTGTCTTTCAATTCTAGCATGGCACCCATGTAACTCAATTGACCTTATTTGGCTCTGCTAGCATTATCCTCATAAGTACTTTAAATTTCATCTGTAAACAGCTTTTGGTCCTCCATTAGTTCCTTTCCCATACATGGATTTTAATTTTTTTTTTAATGTACACTTCATTAAAACAATGATGCGAACAAGGATCAGAAAAAACACAGAAACCAGGGCCTGAGTAAAGTCTAAAGGCTGCGATCATTTAATTTATACCCACCTCTTTCAAGGGAGACTAATCCTCACCAAAAAAATGTAAATTGTCCAAAGAACATCATATAAATATTTGAGCTCATATAAAAAGAAAATGTGTGGGTTTAATATTGGAAGAACTATAAGACATATGTGCCAGATTCTCTGCTGTAGTAATAAGCACAGCTATGCTGATTTACACCAGCTGAAGATCTACACAGATGTTCAGAGAAGGAAGGATGGAGAAATCTTCCACTTACATGTAATTCAGATTGACAACTACTTCCCAAGCTCAACAGTTCTTTAGAGAAGGAGCAGTATCTTGTAAACCATCCAGATGTAAATATCAAATACCCATTATTTTCTGTGGATGCCAGGAAGTAGAAAGTAGACTCATTTTGCAATGTAGGTGAAGGCCACAGGAACATTGTGTATCTACTGAGACACCTACATGCAATTCTGAAAACAGGATCTGAGAGGGATCCATGGTCAGCTTTTTTGGGAGACATGCACTTATGCTGTACCACGGTAAATGCAGGAACCTAATACGCAAGGGGGAGGGGAGGCAGAGTGAGGTCAGGCTGAGCCTGAGACTTATCTAACTGGCCTGAGGGAAGGGCAGGGCAGAGGAGGGGGGAACCCTCAATCACCACAGGGAAAAGGAGAGAGAGAAAAATATGCTATGCTTGGTCACTTCCTCCTAGAAGCCTCCCATCAGCTCTTCGGTAAAGCCCCCTCAGTCTTGCTGAATGGGAAATTGCCTGCAACCCTGGGAAATACAAAGGGCAAATGGAAAGAGTTAGCACATACCATTGCTGCTCTGTGGAAATGTTTGCTTAGAAAAGCTTGAGATTAGGCGAAGATACCAAGGTGACAGCACTGTGAGATCAGATAAAAGATGAAGCCTCAACCCTTGCAACTTCAGGAATTTTGATGTCCCATTAGCCATAGCTGAACTCAGGACAGCACATGTCTCTTGCTGGAAGGTGTGCTGTAGAAGTACTGCTGAATCTGCTTGCCGCACTTTAACAATTGTCACTTTCATCATAGCAAGTATTGTGCTTTTCTCTGAACAGTCCCCTGCTTTAGGGAATGTTACTCATGGTGCCTTTCTCCTTTCGCGAGACAAGATTCACAACAGCAAGTGCCTCACTGATTAAGTTCTAACTTGTCTGATGTCTTCTGTGTATTTCAGGGTGAATAACATGTTTTGACCTGTATGTGAAGCAACAGAGCTTTCCCTGCTTGTGTAGAATAGGGAAAGAGATGTCACAGTCTGTAATGCTTTCTCCCTCAGATCCCTGAGAAGCTTTCTGGAGTCCCAGAAGCCCCATCAGAATGTAAACATGCAGCATCTTTGAGCTAAGGGCATATGATTCTTGCAAGCTTCGATGAGCCAGTTCAGCTGCTTTTGGGGCAAAATTTGGGCTGCCCACATCTGGTGGGAGAAACCACTCAGTGAATATAACATTAGGTCTTCATGTTCTTACCCTATTTAGCTGGCATTTTTAGAGACAATAGTTGTCCTCCACAGTTTCCAAAGTCTTCTGCCCATGATGAATCTCAAGGTTATGCTTAGAGATGGTGTAGCTGATTTTATGTTGTGCGCCCAGTAACCACATGCCTGCTTGAGGACTTCTCCTTGGCTTGTAGGCTTCACTTTTTGACCTAGTTTTCAAGCAGGAGTTAAAGTATAACTAAATTGCTTTTCAGGTTGGTACAAACGGAGCCTGAGGCGCTCTCTGCATTTTCCTCAATTAAAACAGAGAGTAGAAGCACTTTGGACAGCGGACCAGATCTCAGAAAGATGTGGTGTGGACAGAAAAGCAAGTCTGTAGGCTAGACTTATATGCTCTGGCTATGGATCTCCTGGTTTAGAGATAAGGAATACAGGCTATTTCTAACTGTGCTCTGTAAAAGTCAGTCAGATGGTATTCCAGAACTTTTTATGTAGTGTGCCTTTACTTCAAAAAAGTGGTCAGGAACTAGTTTTAGCTTGTGCTTCCATATTTCTGTAATGCCGATCCCTGTGAGGATGCTGCCTGTGATAGAGGAGTCCTAGGTTATAGCACAATACATAGACTAAAAAGAGGAATATTTGCATTAAGATGCTGTATACAGAGCCTGACAGGGCAGTTGAGGAAAGAAAAGTAGATAGAGTGACTTCCAGGTCACTGTGTATCTTTGGTTTCCCTATGTTATTCTAACACAAATCTGGCCAGTCTTCAGTTTTTGTTGTCTCCTTGCAAGACAGGATAATGACAATAAAAATGAAACAACAACAAAGGCTGTCTTCCGTACTGACTTGCTATGATGTTTTTTCTCCGATGGAAAGAAGTTGTAGTAATGGGACAATACAGGTTTACACTGCTCAAAGTACATTTCTTCTTCTTGTAATGTTCTTCCATGGGTACATCTGTAGAGCTTTTAAAAATACCATGTTAATATGTGGCATTATGAGATACACTTCAGTTTTCACTCTAATTGCACCTATCCATGGGATGAACTAAGCCCAGTAGTAACTGCCCCTCCCTCATCTGAAACAGACTTGTTCAAATGATGTGGCAAAACATTTTGCATTCCTCTGACTGTTGAAGACCCGGTAGAGAGGGGCCACGACTGTGTGAAAACATTAACATTTGCAGAATAGCTTTGCTGCTTATGAGAGCACCTACAACTATAGTTCACTTGCAACAGGTTTCCTTTCCCAGGCTCCCCAGTTGCATCCTGATTCCTAAGCACTCCACTGCTTAGGGTGGGGGGTGGCCCACCTGAGCTATGGACCTTCCTCTACATGTGGAGACCAAGTGACTGCAGTCAGATCGGGAGACCTGGGGTGCAAGAAACAGTCAAACCTTCAATTCTGCTTTTGGTTTAGTGTTTTCTCTTTTTTGAAATCCCAATTCTGAGAATTTTGTGACAGTAACAAAAATCACATGGATAAATGGGATCAAACTTCATTTGATGCGAGAGACAGTAGAAATTGCAAGCAGAATATGAAGAACTGGTGGGGAGGGATTCTGTTCCACTCAGAAATAGCATCTACATTTGTGCTTTTTGTTGAAATAACATTTCTTACTGGAATGCTGGCAGCTCAGCTCAGGCCCCAGCTCTTCCCTTTCTTCTACATTACTGTCTGCTCTGATGTTACAATGCAAAAGCCTGCCCAGCTGTTGGTAACAGTGCAAATTGTCATGTGGGATTTTGGAAAACATCTGTGCTTTTCTTCACTCAAGCTTCTAAAATGGTTGTGCAGCACTGGCACTGAGTGTTGCACAGATGCTGTTCTGCAACCAGCCTGGATCAGTGGTTAAGATATACACAGAGACTGTTTTGGGAGACATATGCGTTTAATGTGCTGTATGCAGATATTCATTCACCCTGTGGGTGTGCAGTCACCTGGAAGGATCTGGGATTGCAGCTATTAAAATGCTGCACCTCAATGTTAGGTAACATGTAGAGGAGGAGAAGTAAACAGAGTCCTGCTGAAGTCTGTATGAGCACATAGTAAATAACTGCTGTCACTTAGAGCCTGCTCTGCGATTCTTACTGAATCGCACTTTGAATTTATTGGTAGGTCCTTCTTGGAAGCAGTTCGTAATGCCTCTTTTGGCTGGAGCAGGTTTGTTCATCTCTGACTGCTTGTTCTCCTTAAGACTCTAAGGAGAAAAGGCATTTTATTGCTCAGCCCTTCAGGTCATCCCTTTTCTTCCTTTGGATATTTTCAGGACTTGGGTTTTCCTGCATTCTCAGGTCCCTCCCACCACCCCACATTTCCAACAGATCACTTTTGGCCTATGTGTGCTCCTTCCCTTCTTGACATTTGCAACTGGGCAAAGAACCAGTTTGAACAGATGCACCAGATGCAGCTAATGGGAAAGCTGAAATCTCAGTGGTGCATACAGTAACAGGGGAGAGGGGCTCAGAGCTTTCCTGGCTCTCTGTGATTTTTTCCTTTGTGGTCACACCAAGCTACAAGCTTTGAACATGCATTTGAGAGCAGGGACAGATCTGGGACAAACTTATCTTCCAGCCTAAAATACATTGATTATTTAGGGCAGGTAAAAGATCAACACTGTCAGTAGCTTGGTCTTAGGCAGGAGGCACAACATGTCCTGTACTTGTTTGGAAGTGTAAATTATGTTCAGCTTCGGAAGTGCCCAGAAAAGTTTGCAATAGTTAATGTGATTTTTGTGAACTGGAAATCTGCTAGTTATCCTGATTAACTTGGGGTGGGGGAGTTGATTCAGCAGTTAGACTCACCACCTCATGTGGGCTCCTTGACTCATGGTACTGGTCGTGTACGTTTGTACCACAGTTTTTCCACAGATTAATTTTTGCCAAAGAAACACAGAAATATATCTGACTTGGTGTATCAGAAGTGAAGGTTCTTAGTTTTTCTGTTTCTCAGTTTTTCCATCTGCAAAATGTTGCAAAGGTGCTTGGAAAATACTTTCATAGTACACTTTGAAAATAAACTAATAAAATAAACCATGCATAATGCCTACGTGTAATGCTTTGCAATACATATAGACTCATAAAGACCAGTCAAGCTATCACTTGGTGGACAGGGGCAAGCTGGGCAGATCATCTTAGTATCCCCGGGTGATGTTTTGATGCATAGTTTGCAGTGTCTGTGGAAGTGGGGGCTGGCAGAAGGGCAGCAGCAGCTCCCTCTTCCTGCCTTAGGACAAAGCACCACAGGTACAACTTCTTCCTGATAGTGGTGGTTAGCTATCTTCTTGCACTGTAAGGGACTTCAAGATCGCTTTGATAGGTCTGTGGTGGAGTGATTTTCAGAATAACTTCTGCCCTCCTCCTTGCCCAGGACATGATTGGCATTATTCTGTTAGCATTTGCAGCTGCAGTTCTCAAGGTGCCTTACTTTTAAATTACATCTCATCAATTTTGCCAAGTCCAACAATTTACTTATTTGGGTTTTATGGTTATCTTTGCTAGGGAGGTCCTCAGTGCAGATGCAAGCAATGCGAATTTTGGCTGATGTAGAAAGGCAAATAAAGTAGCAAAATCCTGCTTTCAATAGCTTCGTCTATCTTCTCATAATAAAAAAATATCCATTATTTTGAGATCAATACAAAGGTTTTTTTTTTTTTTTGTAACTAGGGAAAACCGATCAAACTCTTCTGAAGCTCAGTGCAACTCTAGGGGGCAGTTGGGAGCTTTCAAACAACAGAGATTTGAGGAATCTGGTTTGCTGTCTCGGGTTGTAAAGGCAGTTGTTTTCCTCCAAGTATTCTCAGCACCTCAGTGGGAGCTGAAACTGTTCTGCACTTCTGAAAAAGAAGGGAAATTACTACCTGGCCTTCAGCACTCAATATGTGGCTGGAATGTAGGTTGGAGTCTCGGGTGACTTGGACTAGCGTGAGGCATCCCTGCCCATGGCAGGGGGGTTGGAACTATATGATCTGAAGGTCCTTTCTAACCCAAACCATTCTATGATTCTATATGCCCAATCTCAAAATTAAGTCTATTATAATTGTGAGAACTTGACTATTTACCTTGTTGAATGCGTTGCTGAATGCTGCCTTGTTGGAGATTGTAAGTCTTGAGTTACAACAATACAGGGATTGAGAAAGGCTAGCTTTTCCATTTTTAAGTTTCCAGCTTTCCAGCTTAAAATAAGAAGGGAAGACATTCTTGAAAGATCTCTCCAACAGTGTTTTTGTAGAGCTGTGCACAATTGATGGGCTGGGGGAATATGGGTGTACTACTTTCTGTCTGGGAGCATTCTCTCCAAGTAGATGTGTTAAAGTAAATATGGATGGCTACAGGAGAATGCCATTTTTGCAGTCAAAGTAGTATAGTAGTCATGGCTCATTGCTAGGCACTCATGTTGGCCTCATTTTAATGTTTTTGAGCTTAATATTTCACACCTGGATGGTATTTGTAGCAGATTTTCTCCATCCTTGATCTCTTCCCACAGGTGGGTGTCTGGAGGTGGTCAATGGCTCCAGCCTGCAACTCTGAAAACTTCAGACACCTTCTGGGAGGTGGTAGAGGGAACCTTGGTTTGTAGTAAGCTTTCTTATATTTATATTTTCTTATCTACTTCCTGTCTTACAGTCGTCATTTTCTGTACTGGGTCTGCTTTCCTTCTTCTGTTAGGCTCTCTTTCTTTATATTGTACTATTCAACCATCCACATCAGGCCCTGCTTTTGCCTAAAGCCTTCCTGGATGTAAACAAATGCATCAGCACTAGACTTGCCATTATTTAAGTTATACATTAATTCAAAGTTATAGTAGAATTCCATTATCTGACTGTAACAGATTACTTATAAATAGTAAAATATCTAGTGGTTTTGATTCTGTTACTCCAAAAAAGTTCCAATGTCTTAAAACCAGACTGTTACTAACAATCCATGACTGGTAACCAAAAGCAGTTAAAGAATAATTACAAGGAACTGATTTCTTCTCCTGAGGATTTGGACCCACCTTAAGTACTGTTTTATCTTCAGTTAAGAGTATCTATGAGAAATTCTGCTTTCTTCAGAGTTGTTCTTATTTCAGGTGAACAAAGCAAGCACTCAGGCCATTCACCAAACAGAAAACTGCCAATTTATCTGGGGGTCAGCCTCATGGCTTTGTGAAACAGAATAGGCCTTTTTACAGTTTTTCAAAACCAAAAAAAGCATAGTGCCACCACCAGGAGTTTGCTGCACCTCGAGCCCCTTGTGAAACTGCCGTTTACCTTAGAGAGTCACAGCTCCCAAGTAGTAAAACTGTCATATTGTTCCTGTTTCCCAGTTCCTTATTTGTAATGCAAACACAGATCCTTTCGGGAACTTAACCTTTTTCAGTGTTTGTGTTTGATTATAATTGAACTATTTGCATAGGAGACCAATTTTCATTCTCTGCTCTTGTGGCAAGTACACCGTGTTTTGTATTAAAGGAGTTGGTTTTCTGATTACTCACGAAACTAAGGTTTACAGACAATAATGTCATAAAACATGCAAAGTTATTAAATGTACGGCCTATTCTTTCATCTTATGGGAAGACCAGGATGTTAGAAGAGTCCTTCTCTAGTCTTCCAATTGCTGCTTGTGATTTACCAACGTGATTAAAGTTCCCAGGCTCAAAGTTCTGCTTTGCCTCTTGAGACTGCTGTGTGAAGGGTTTCTATGTCTATTCCCTCAGGCCTCCTGCCTTGCAAGCTTAACAAGGATTCAGGAGTTACATCCTGGGCTCTCTGCATAAAATTGGTCAATGGTAACAAAATGCTGGTGGGAGATGTGGGCTGCTTCTGCTGGTGTGGCACAAACGGGAGAAGAAATCCTGGGAAGGCTGGGCTTGAGTCAGCTGTGATTAATAGGCTCTTAGAGGTCCTGTGCTGGCTCAGGTGAAGATCATTACCAGCTAGGTTGGCAGAAGGGATAAGCTCAGTACCAGAGGATCTCTGGCTGCAGATCCTCTCTCAGGGCTTGGAGTACCAGGTGGTTTAGCCTCTATGGGAGATGCACAGAAAGAGATGGTGGTGGCCTGGAATGACCTTCAGGTTGGCAGTGTCTCAGGAGGTCTCTGGTGCAACTCCCTGTCTAATCAGGGCTCTCATTGATCTGATTGGTCTGGTCAGGCTGCTGGAGCCTTGCAGAGTTTGTAAGGCTTGTAGGTGGGCACAGAGCAGCGGGGTGGGCAGCTGGTTTTCTGGGGGTAGCTTGAGGCACGCAGCTCCTTGCCTGACCCTTCCTCACAAGGCTGAGAGCCTCTGCTGCCCCGTGCTGGAAGAACAGGTGCCTGTGTTAGGAGGCAGGGCCGCATGGGACAGCCTCCCTGAGAGCCCACAAGCTCCTACACTGTTTTCTTTTAAGTGAGATTTTAAATCTCTCTTTCTTGCCAGATGAGAGCCAATCTAGGGTGTAAAGGGACTCTGCTCCAGGAGATAAGGTACTGGCATGTAGTTGGGGAGAATCTCGAAGTAAGGGGTTTGTAGGATGTTATGCTCATCTTACTTAGGATGCAGCTGTCTTATCCACCACAACCTCATGGGGGGCTCTGGTGGCACTACCCCCTTTTACTGCTGCTCAGCTCAATGGTGGGGCAGCAAGCACTGAGCCGCTTATGCATCTTGCCTTGCTAAAGCTTGTTTTGCAGGCTACTATGTCACATGCCACTGAGTCATCTGGGGACAGTGTTGCCCAGGCCAGATCTCAGAGGGTGTTGTGCTTTGATCTTTTCTTTTCTTTCTCCCAAATGAAAGAAACCACAAAGACTTCAACTCCCTCAGAAATTGCCGTGAGATGAAAATCCCACTGAAGAACAATAGCTGAAACATGGTTAGAGCATGCTCTTATTTTTGTTTCTACGTGTTTCGTGCAATGTTAGGCTGTGGTTATGCTTGTGAATCACACAGTTCATTCCCTACTGTTACTGTGTGGTAGAAGCACTCCAGAGATGTGAGAGTGAGGAGGAGCCATTGCAGTCATATGGTGGCTTTCAGGCGTCTCAAGACAAAAACTCCTCCTGTTTCAGCTGCCTTGAGCCCATAAATGACAGGATAATTGGGACAGCCTGGACGTAGCCTGCAGAACATTTCATACAGACTTCCCAGGGTCTGTAGGGCTGCTGATAGTTCAGGGTGGGATTCATGCCTGTGCTGGCCACTGGTGCTGACACTTAGTACGACATAATAGCTCAGCATAGTGTACATGTAATTGCATTGCAGTTACAGCAACAAGTTAAATCTAACAGCATTCATACTGCTAATCTTTAAATGTCTGTCTTTCAAAATTCTTCCAAGTATGCCCATGTCAGCTGCTGGAGTGTCAGCCAGGTCTGCCCCAGAAAGTGAATTTGCCACCCCAGTATGCCTCACAGGAGGGCACAGATCTGACCTGTTGAGGATGACAAATCCACCTGCTCTCTGTGGAAGTTGTTCTGCTGTTTAATTGTCACCCTCACAGTTAAAAATTAAGCTAAGAAGGGCTGTGTATGATCTTATTGCATTGAAGTTATTGCTTTATTTCTTCTATAAAATCTCTTGCAACCCAGGGCGCTGTGTTTTGAGGATGTGGGAGTGGGATGGATGAGCCCCCCCTTCTGTCACAAGGTCAGCCTAGCCTTGCTGGCCCAGGCATACTTGCGTTAGTCTCTCCTTACTCTTTCTGTGACCCAAACACCATCAAAAGCACAGCTCGTCCATAAAAATTAAGTTAATTATGGTCTTCATAAGGGAGTCTGATAACCTACCAAAGAACTTGTGTAAAGAACCACATCTGAGGCTGCTGGAGCACACACTGGGGCCAGCACCAGAGCCCTGCACTCAGGGGCTCAGAGTTGGCCAATCCAGCTTTGCCCTGGGGGCAACCCCAGAAACCCCTAAATCCCCCAGGAAAGCTGTGTCTCTACTTTTTGGTTATGAGTAGAAGGACAATGTTAGCTACCTCTGAATGCTTTTGCAGGAGGTGTTAGGATAGAAGATATCTTGGGGGGCTGCCAGGAAATGGGGGGACAAGCACTGAGGGATGCTTAACGGTCCCTTGGCTTGCCAATTATGCAAAGTCCCTGGAAAACAGTGAAAGGCCGTTTCAGGTGCCTCCTTGAGTGATGGGGCCAAGGCTGCACACAATGCCTGTGGTGGTAGGGGGGCTGGGAGCTAAACACCACATCCTAATCTCAAAGCATCAGTCTTCTCTGCAAAACCCAGCAGGCTCTACCCCTTCTCAGCCTTTCTTCTTGGATTTGAAACGAACAGTTCCTTTTCTTAATTTGTGACAGGGAGAGGGGGAGCTTCAAAAGGCCACATTGAGCTGAGACTTTTCAGCCCCGAGTCAAAACCAAATGTTTCTTTCCCCACTCCCTGGCAGCCAGGATCTGCACCAGGTCCTCACTCCTGATCTCGCAGCTCCACCTGCTGTTGCTGCTCGCATCCCAAAGTTGGACTGCAAGGCGCTGAGCGGGTGTGTTTTCCGCCATGGAATAAGGATGAGGCTTAGATTTGCATGCTCACCACAAGGGGCTTAAGGAATTGTGAATAAAGATTCATGGTTTTTGTTCTGCACCAGGAAAAGAATGATTCAGCTCTGATTCAGATGGAAGGAAAACTCTTACTCCCATCCCACCATGTTCCCTTGTGGTCCCATCCCTTTCCTCCACCCATGGCCTCAAAAGGGGATACCTGCTGGCAGGGCCTGGAACCAGAATTCCTTCACCCCCAAGTGCAACCTTGTAGTCTTTAGTAAAATAAATTCCAGGATTTTCAGGGTGACAGGAGTGATAATTTGGGAATAATGTGGGACTATTCATTTCCTCTGAGAAAAGACCAAATGTATTGGTAGCTACGAAGGGTAAAACGTTTATGGATTTTTTTTCTCACAAGCTCCTCTCCCCACCATTTTTCAGATTGCTTCCCTGCTGGATAGTGGAAGAATTGTAAGAGTCTGTTTAATTCCCAGTCTTTATTACTCAGAACTGGAAAATGTTACAAATATAACCTTTTCAAATTAACCCTCTCTGTGCTCTGGTCCAGATTTTGGGGCTATTTTAATACGTTAGAAAGCAGAGGTGTGTTCCATGCACTTTTTCCAGTGATGCTGAATAACCTCCTATGTGCCAGTGCTAAAACACCATTAAAGCCAGCTCTGTCTCTGATCACTAAAGTGGGGCTAATATCCCTTATCTCAAAGGAGGTTTAGCAGGACTAAAAAAAAACACAGATGTGGAGCTGCCGAGCTACCACAGTAACTGACCCAGAGCATTCCCTTTGCAAGCAGAGAAAAAACAGCGTGTCAAATGCACCACAAATTCATTTGGCAATTGATGGAAATTACTGTACATTTTAGTCAAGAGGAACCTGGAGAGAGGATATTCACACCGGTCTGTAGCCTTCACTCCTCTAGCTAATGTTTGCTGGTTTTCCCTGCACCTCAGGAGCTTGCCTTCCTCTCCTGTGCAGCTGTGTTTTACCTCAGCTGCTCCAGATGTTGTGGGTAACATCTGTGCGCTGCTCTACTCTCCGCGTAGGCTGCCAACAGAGAGCACTCCCTGCAATTCTCCTATGGCTGGAAGGTGGCAGTAATATAATGTAGTTCTATATAATAATACAGTTCTAGTCTCCACTGAGAGGCCAAGGATGAAGAGCCCTAAAATCCTTCCAGGTCCTAAAGCATCTATGAGTTCTGACAGAGGATAAACCCTAACCCTGCAGGAGCTTAGAAGGTTGCTTTTTTTTTGTGTTAGTTTGGGGTTTTGGTGCTTTTGTGTGTGTGTGTTGGGTTTTTTTAAATAATACATTAATCTGCTCAGGAACTTGAGGAACGTAGGAGATGCGTGTTAGGTAATCAAGCATTAAGGAGCAGCACTGCACAGAAGCAAGCGTTTGGGCTTGAGTTCATCTGCTCAAATGCTGGACAAATGCCAAAAGTGTTTGATCAGAGAGGTGGGGGGTGGGAGGGGAGATGGGGGTGGAAGGCTCTTACAGACCTCCCTTGCACACAAATTTAATGATTGGGGTTTCTCCCACCCCTTCTCTCAGATGCATCAGGACAATCAGCTGGTTGGTTACTCATGTGGCCAAGCTGTAGGGCTTGTCTCCGGAGGAACTCTAAGCTAACTCCCACTGCTATGGAAGAAATCCATATAGTCTCCCTTTAGCTCATTCACCTTTTGAGGACCTTGAGATGTGAAATTACTCTTTTTTCTTGGTATAAAGTTAGTTTGTCTTGTGGATAGTAACACCAGCTGATACTTGTATCAGTAAGAGAGCTGTTATTCAGCTCTTTATACCCATGAGGAGTTCCTCATCTCAGTGGGAAGCTGAGCAAAAGGTCTTCTCAGAAACCCACCTACTAAGACTGAGGAGCAGCGAAGCTATTAGCCCCTGAATGCCTCTTCTCTGCTTATTCATCTGCCTCTTTGTGTCTGTTCAGCCTGATGCTTTGTGCTGTGTGGAGGCAGAAAAGCTGAAAAATATGAATTGAGAGGTCTGCTCCAGTCAGAAAATGAACCCCAGGTCTGGCTACAGAGTGGTTTGTAGCTGCTGCAAAATCCTGAAATGTAAGAGTTCCTGGGTGTGCCCCAACCTTTGTGAGCCACATGGAGCCAGTTATTTGGGGTGGGCTTAAGGGGTTTCAGCCCAGCTGGGAACTGCGAGGAGCTGGGGGTGAGGTGGGTTGGCCTGTGCTTGGGTTTCCATTAAGTCCTGCCCCAGACCTGTGGTTTTCTGGGGTGACCCTGTCTGCAGAGTTGGGAGCAATCCCACCAGTCAGGACTGGGTTCCTCACTGCAGCTTGACTGGCACAGCAGCGATAGTGGGGAAAACAGGGCTGTGAGTAGTTGTGGCTCCGAAGTTACCTGTTCATCTCTTTAAGCTCCACAGGTCATGCTGAAAGCTCAACAGTCTCCTTGAAGCAGTATGTCTGTGGGAATGCCTCTGGGCAGCTCCTCAGAGCCACTCAGCATGATCCTGCTCTCAAGCCTCAGACCTTCAGCAAGTCCTCAGTGTTTTGTGTCACAAAATGATCTGATTAATGAAGTGAAACCTAGGCAGAAATCTGTTCAAAGGCAACCTTTCTGCTGGCAAATGTCTCCAAAGGCCATGTAAAGGAGACGATTTTACTTGCTTGCAAAACAGGAGCATATGCCCTGACATCTGCAGCAGGGATAGTGCTGGAACTGGGCACACCTCACAGCCACAGCCACCATACGGTGGTGAGCCCCTGTGGCTTTGCTGCTGGTTGACCCAGTGTGGTGGGTGAGAAGGGAGCTGAGCTCCATGTTTTGGCAGGAAGGAGCAGTTTCAACAGCTGATGAAGTCTCCAGCCTAGTACAACATGCATGGAGAGACCCTCCTTGTTGTGGATCAGGATAGGGGTGAGGCACCAGATGGGCATCCCAGGAGGAATGAGGCTGCTGCTCCCATGGAGGTTTCCAGCTCTTCCCATCACTGGTGGGCAGGACACAAAGCTCTAACACCAGTGAGGAAGTTAAGAACTTTCTAATGGGAGTGTTGGCATGGAGAGACAAGGTGTCAATCTCCAGTGCTGGAGCCACGTTTCTGCAGTTCAGTGATGCAGATCTAAGGCAATATTGTATGCTCTTTTTCCAGCCCAACAACTTGCCTTCTCAGCTCATCAGCTGAAGGATTTTCTGGGTCATCACAGGCTCTCCACATGGCCCACACCACAAGGTCCTGGGTCACAGCAGCGCAGGTGCGCTGGTCCTAGAGAGAGGAGGACATGGGTGGGGGATGCAGGGTGACATCTCCAGGACTTGCTCCCTGAAATTAGGTCACCTCCTGTGACAGCAGAAGTGACTCCCGGCACAGATGGTAGATGGGACCTGTGAATGACCTTGCCTTTTGGTCATACTCTCGTGCTGGGATTAGCTGCTGCACTGCACCACAGGCAGTTCTTTAGGACTGGGACTGAGCAGGCAGTGGCCAGGTGGTCCCTGCAGCCATGTGGGTACCTGGGACAGCCACTCATGCAGCACTGGGCAGAGGAGGTGGAACTAACAGGGATGGCCTGTGACTCCCTTTGCTTGCTGGGACTTTTGGTATATGTTCAGGCATTGCCACCTCCTGTGGTAGAGGTGCCAGCCTTGTGTCACTGTGTCCCTCCTCCAGAGCAAAGAGGAGTCCTGCCACAGCTCACCTGAGGAAGAAAGTGAGTCCCTTTCCCCCTCCTGCTCTTCTCTCTCTCCCTATCATGCATCCTGTTCTTAAATAATAAAGGTGCTTACCTCAAACCTGGCCTTAGATGACCATTTCAAATGCCTTAACTGAGCTTAAAAATGGTGCTGTTTTCTCTTGTTTGAAATTGCATTTAATAGAAGGTACACACATTTGAGGACTTCACTGATTGACTACAGCGAAAGAGCACACGATCTTGTATTACATTGTTATGCCGCATAAGCACCTTGCATAATTACCGTAGCCCAAACATAATTTTAATTATGTTAGAATTAGTGCAAAGAATTTTATCACAGACTCATGTAAATATTTTGTGCTCTCAATACTTTGATGTGCCTAGGAAGAGATTAAGGTTTGCTTTGATAATTAGTCTGTTGCATGTGGCCAAAAATTCATTGCAAACACAGTTAATTAAGTTGTCAACAAACCTTTGGTCTCTGGCGGGTGAGAATACCTCAATAATTTTGTTTGGCTTGACAGGGGATTTTGGTTTTATTGCTATCAACCCTGGCTGTCCTTAGGGGCTTACAGCAGAGCGGCATTTTCCAGGAGGCCATGTAGAGCTATACAAGATGCAGTGCACGTGGTGCTGCCCTGGGGCTGTAGCACAAGGAAAGGAAGTATCAGGTTTGAGCTGAAGCAAGGCAAGGTGCCACTCCAGATGATGGCAACATGGCTCTGTGCTACAGAGGGCAGAGGTGAACAAGGGCTCCAGTCCCAGGACTGGGGAAGCAAGGGACAGTGATGCTTATCCCCATAAAGCTATCTGGACCTCCTGGGGGATGTGGAGCCCGAGAGCCAGACCTGCCACTCGGAGCTGGTAAAAATGATGTGGAGACCCACCTTCTGTCTGGGGAAGTGGGCTGGAGCGCTTCTACTGACTGCTCATATTGTGGGTCCAGACAGGGACTAAATGTTTTTGTGGTCTGGGAATACAGCTTGTGTTGTACAAATTCAAGGTCTTTTCCCCAGATATCCTCCTCCTGTTGCAGGATCCCTGCTTCTGGAGGTCAGCTTGGCATGAGTCCTCAGTACCCCTGCAGGACCATGCCCTGGTGCTACCACCATGGTACAGCAGGAGTACAGTGACACTGGTGACAGAGACATCTCAGCACCATGACCACACTTCAAGTGGGTGCACTGTACTCCATCCTTTGTGTTTTGGAGCCACAGCCATCACTGGACTTCATCCCAGGTAGGTGACAGGAGCTCCAGGCAGAACGGGGTTTGGGACATCACTCAAGGACCGAACATTGAGTACCTCCAAGTGACTCATTTCCATTTCAAAGAGCCCATTTATTTTATCTGGCAATTAGCTTGCACCCTCTGTAGAAAATGACTCCATAAATACCACGGAGCTCCTGGCCAATCTCCCTTTTTAAATATGTTTTAAGTGCATGATTAATACACTTTCCCAGCCCCTGTCTAGGACTGCGAGGGGAGGTCAGGGAGCAGGTAAATGAAAGAAAATGGCTTCACTCGGCATTGACTGGGCTATTAATCACTGCCCATTTTCTATAAATCATGGCAGATGGCAGAAACAGGCAGGTACTCATGGGAAATGACACACTGTGCATGACGGGAATCGCGGATTGCAGCAGACACCAGGAAAAGGAGAGATTGTTCCTCGCCCTGCTGTCCCTGGTGGAGGAGGGCCACTTGCACTGCACCTGCGATTCACCTCTGTGTGACAGCTCTCCCCTGTAAAAACGGATGTAAAACTTTGAAGGAGCCCTGGAAAATTCACTGTGTCACAGCTGGGCTGGATGGGCCCTGCTGGGGATGTCTCTGTTTCTCATCAGGCATACAGGCAGCGGTGGGGAGGGCTTGCAGTGTGTGGGTAGTGAGTGTTGGGGAGGATGAGCCCTGAGTGTTAGCATCTTGTAGCCACCCTGGCGAAGGATACTTTTACTAAGGATACTTTTACTTGGAGCAACAATTAAAAATTTAGCTCCCAACACCAAATGCTCATTGTTGCTTTGCCTGAGAGCAGACACAGATGGGAAGCATGCAGGAGGAACTTATTCTGATAAAGCGAGGACAGATAAATCCTAAAATGAGCTGTGCTTGGCAGCATTTATCAAGGCATGTTCTATGCTGTAATCCTGTATGCTGGTAAATGTGGGTGCTCCCCTCCAGAGTGGGTGATTCTCTTCTAATACCGCCATTCAACGCTGTGGGAGTTGTGTTCCCAAATCCTGTAATGAATCTATAGCAGCAGCCTTGGCTGCTGGAAAGCAGCTACTTTTTTTAGGACGCACAATGTTATACGTATGAATGAACAGAAAGAGTATTTTATATGGAGGCTGTATGAAAGATAAGGGAAATACTATTTATGAGCTCTCCTTTCTTGCTCACTGCCAGTCCTAGCGAAACCAGTTGGAATAATTCATTGTTGCATTTGGTATTTCTTCTCCAGGAAATGGTTTTTCTCCTGTCTTCTCTTTTCCACCACAGAGGCATGGGATGTGTCTTTCCATCCTTAAATGCAAGGAGAGCTTATGTTGAGCTAATCAGTTTTGCTTTTCCATACCCTTGCATTCTTCTGCTGACCCCAGCCAGACCTGCAGCTGGACGCCCTTGGTGCTGCTCGGCAAAGAGTGCAGCATTACTGCCCACAGTGACTGCAGCACAGCTCTCACATCCAGCCCCAGTACACAACAGCAACAGCTCCCTTTTTGCTGGTGCAATAGTCAGAAGAGCAAATTGGGCCTGTGCCAGGTAGCTTGAGCTGGGGATCCCAGATAACGCACCACCAGTGAGGACAAAACTGTCCAGAGGGAGGAAGAACAGGCTCATCTGGTCCGTGTCAGAGTATGTCCTATTGGTGAGAAAAATGATGGACAAAGGTGGGGGGTGGACATTGTAAATGGGTTTAAGACTGCAGAAGAACAGCTCGCATGCTGTGAAAGGTTGGTATACAGAACTCCTCCCTAAAAGACATAGTGGATAGTTGAGTGTGCTAAGGTGTGTGTTGATGGGCTGGCAGAGTGGGCATGAGGGTGAGGGAGCATGGGTGCCATAGGGGCTTGAAGGGTGTCAGACCCAGAAAGTTTGCTGGGAAGATAGTCCTGCAAGCATGTGACCTGCAAAGAAAGAAACAGCCTCAAAGAAGCCAAAAGGACCCATAAAGAGAGTGAGTGGGAGATGTGAAGCAGAGGATGTGAAATTTGGAGAGATGAATATGCTGTAGCCAAGAAAACTTCACATCATGAAGAGCAGGCGGGGTGATGGAGAGGATGGCATGAGGACTTCAAACACCAGCTGGGTGGCCCTGATGCTCGCCAAATTCATTTTCCCCAGCCCAGGAGCTGCTCGGGGATGTCGCGTGGCTCCCGCTGCTCCTGCCTTCGCAGCTGGATCAGGAGAGTAGGAGGGCGGGTCGCCTCCACAGGCAGCTGCGTGCAGATGTTTTCCAGTGAGAGAAGAGCAGCGAGGGCGCAGTTTGAAAGGAAAGGGAAAAACTTTAGCGGGACTTGGACAAAAGCTGCTGCTGAAAGAGGCTGCTCTCAGGGGCTGTTTGCAGCAATGCAGGGTGAAACCCCCTTTTTTGGCATGGAAGTACTTTCTTCCACTCAAGTATGTTGTTTGAACCGGATGCTCCTCGCCCCAAGCAGGCTCTGTTTGGCTGCTCTGGGCTCCCCAGCCACCCCACATCCCCACTGCCCTGGCTGTGGCCAGGCTGGAAAATCTGCAAAGGAGCCTTTGGGGGAGGGCTGGGTCCACCACCCTTTCCTGATTCCGCC
>JANRGW010045814.1:0-29443 GCA_024733675.1 Psilopsiagon aymara | reverse complement strand
GTAGTGGTTTGTGTTATACCTTAGTTACTAAACTGTTCTTATCTCAACCTGTGGGAGCTGCATTCTTTCAATTCTCCTCCCCATCCCCCTGGCAGTGGAGCAAGAAAGAGGGGGGAGTGAGTGAGCAACCTGGATGAGTTATAGTGGCTTAAACCACGACACAGCTAGAACAACCTCTTTAGGGACACAGTAGAGTCCTCATCACTGGTGGTTTTCAAGATGCGATTGGACAGGGTGCTAGATAATCTTATTCAGAATTCTTTACCTATGACAGGCTGGAACAAATGATCCTTAGAGCTTTCTTCCAGCCTGCGTTGTGCTACGATTCTATGATTAATTCTGTTAGTAATTGATCTGGTAAAAGGTTTAATAAAGTTTCTTTGCTGCATGTTATTTACCTTTAGTTATCTATGCGTACTCATGAGATATGTGGGGCAGGCATGAAGAAGTAGTAGATAAGACAAATCAAATCTGGTGTGAATACAGTAACAGTAGTGACTCTCCAGATGCTTCATTACTCCAAAGTGTCATTTCATTTACATGTGCAATGTGTCTTCATTGGCTTGAGCAGACTTCAAAATAGAATCGCAATTTGGCTGTAAAGAGTAATTTTAAGTCCATGAGAACATTAAAACAGATCCCAATATACCTCATTTATGAAAAGGAAGGCAATGCTTTGTGAAGAATAGCTCCTTATTCCCAGATGAAATAAAAGCTGCTCCCTGCAGTCACAAAGACATTTGGCAGTTACAATGTGGTGTTGACACAGCTGCAGACCCTGGCAACTGAGCCAGTTTCACATGGGTCTACTCTTTTCTCCCTCCCTCCTTCCCCTAAGAAGCTAGGGAAAAATACTGGACAGTTTTTCACCTGGCCTAGGGGGTTTTGTGTACGAGTCATTATAAGACTCCATCAATGTCTTGTTTCATGTTCGCATGTTTGGCTATTGTCCTTTTGGCAGGGTTATGAAGTCAGCTCAATGCCTGTGTTTGTGTACAAAGTTGGTTGTCAGTACATGACTGGGTCAAGAGTTGGATGAGGACAAATCAACTAGGATAAAACACATGAATTGACTCGCATGGGTGGGTGTGAACCACAAAAAATACATTCATATTGTCTTTGTTTAGCCAGGTGTCTTACTGGATCCATTGCTTTTCCTAAATGTGAAATCTTTTTGTATGAAATATATCATACAACTCAAAAAGCACCACGAGAGAAGAGAAGGGGGAAAGAAAGAAGTCATTAATACTTCAACATTAAGACCTAGTAGAATGTTTCTGCTATAAATCACCAGTGATGCACTACCACTGTTCTGCCTGGAAAAGCACTAAAAGAGAAGTAGCCAACAGCACAGATTTCTAAGACACTAGTATCTACCTTACTTTCGTTTTTTTTGTGATAGATGAGTAATTGCTTTATATGACAAGCACATGCTTCTAAGTTACATAAAGAGACTGATATAGTTAGATTTGTCCCCAAAGCAAAATTTAGTTTTCACCCACCCATCTTTTTAAAACTCCTCCAAATATTTAACATTCTTGTGGCAATTGCTTATCTTGGAATAGTTTCTAGAAGCTCCTTGAGAAAATATTTTCACTGTGATTACAAAGTAAAAGGACAGAAGGAAGGAAGTTTTGTTCTTGCACCTTTTCAAGTTTAAATTGGTCCTAGTTAGGAACTACTTAAAGAGAATATAATTAAAAGGGAGAAAATCTTTCTCCTTATTTTGAGAAATGGTTTATAAATTATCCTTCTGTGAACTACTGGGGGGGAAAAGTTGCATTCTATGGATTATTTTAGTGTAATCACTTCTATAGAAAGCAAGGTTTTCTAAAAAATAAGGTGTTTTTTTTTCCCTAAAAATAAAGTTTTTAGAACTACTCCATATGCACAGCTTTGACAGATTAATTACTTTTGGTTTAAATTGGATATCCACTTTCTAAAGTTAATGGGAAATTATTGTACTTCAACATACCTCAGAAAAGCAAAGAAATTTGAATATCCAGTTAGAGAGAATATGTATTCCGTGACAATTTTTAGTGCTTTCTGAAGACAGAGAATTTTTTATTTAATAGATGAGCCTTTAAAAGCCCTGGCTAAAAAAGTGATTTCTTGTAACTGGGTTTATTTTCGGAAGAACTGCTATGTTTTGTCCCATGAGGATCGTAGCTCTGATTCTTCCTGAAGAGATCTTGGCCGCCTGACATCCTCTTTACTAAAGCAGTTACAATACAGATTACACACCCTAAAAAAAGTAATTCAAAGGATACTTCTGAATTTTATTAATTTTTTGATTCCTTCTCAAGGCAGTTAGCACACAAGGTGCCTCTTCTCTCTTCAGGGTGAAGATGAGGAGTGAAGCTACCCTAAGAAAGTTTATACCTGGATACAATGATAATTCTGCATTTATTTGCTGTATCTAATGAACTGGATAAAGCTAGATCTCATGCTTCAAAGTCAGAACTGAGGCTTGAATTAAGACTTCTGCAAATGTTCTCCTTCCTCCTCTCAAAATACCTTGCCTCTTTGGTAGGTGTCTGAATACTTAGCATAAGGTATGGACCACCTTCAGAGATATGATTAACAAAGTACTTTCTTGGAGCTAAAATGTAATCCTTATACATCACAAAAAGTTTGAAATAACAATTTTCACACATAATTTGCTAGTTTTTTGGTTTTTGGTTTTGTTGTTTTGTTTTTTGTTTGTGTTTTTTTTTTTTTTTTTTTTCTTAATTGAAGGGCAATTAATTCAAAACTCCTGGAGAGCATCTGACTTTTTGTCCGGTGTCTTCTGAATCCTTCCTGTGGCAGAGTTTGATATTTAAATATGGAGTAATTAATCTGTCAAAGCTGTTGATGAAGCCACAGCATACTGCAACATGCAGTGGTTCCCAGAAAGGGTGCTCCACTTTGATTATTTCTTACTACTTGGGTCTGCCTCTTCCAGTGTCTGCAGCCAGCATGTCAACCATCCAACCACTATTGACACACTCCAGTGACTTACTTAGAGGAAAAACTTTTTCTGCACCAACCAGAGACCACATTTGCACAGCTAACCTCAAGGTTTGGCCTTTATGAGGTGGGTTCCTTCTTCAGACAACATGCCAAGTAGTAAGAATAGCCCTATGCACTGGGTCCCTACACTACAAGGATCCACCTCTTCTACAGCTTGAATATAAAGCATCAAAGCCACAGCTTTTATTTCATACACAAGGAAACAGTTCCTTACATGTTGACTAACACTCTTTACTGGATATCATCAGGCAACTATTAAGACTTTCAAATTGGTTTATCTGCTTTACCTATATGCTAAATACAGTGTCTTTCTACTCTTTTATCAGAAACACATGGTCTGGTTATGACATATCTTTAAATGTTATTTTGGATCTTTTCCAGTCTACATGTCTTGATTTTACAATTACTCTGTGCTTTATATAGATCTCATTTAGTCCTTGATGGACTACAGACATCCTGCTTGCCGGCTTATTATCCAGCTTCTTATCAGTTTCACTGTAAACCATTATTTCAGTTGCGTAACTACAGCAGTTAGGTCAATTCTTTCTAAAACTATAGTGTTTTAATATGCCCTTTCTAAAATGACTTGTTCCAAGTATGCATTTTGAGATGATCACACAGGAAAAGGCAAATATACCAAAAGGTAATACAGTAACAGTATTATCTATAGCATGTGAAACAGAAATATCCCTTGCATGAGTCCAATGCCTGAACAAATTGGCACACTTAAAAGAAGAAAAAAAAACCCCAAAGCACTAACCAACAAACAAATAAAAACCCAACCAAACAACTTCTAAAACTCCCTACCCCACCCCAGCCCCAACAACCAAACTAAATGAACTTCTCCTTTTTGGAGATCTCTGCAATGCTGGAACTTGCTTTCTACCTGTCAGCATGGCTTTACTTTCTACCTGTCACCAGGGTTTCAAGAGGGATTTGACCAATAAACTTAGGACAGAAAAGAATCTCTTCAGAAATGTGTCGGTTCAAGCAGAAGTCATAAATTCTGTTTTCTGAAGAGACATGCTTGCCCAGACTGAAGCAAATGTTCTGTTTGTAGATTTATTCTTTCAGGGTGAAAAATGTTTTTTTAATGTAAATTTTCAAGAATGTCACCTTGTCTACCTATTCTTTCTGCTAAGCATGTAGAGAACCAAGATTCAGTTTATGCTAGCTCCCAGAAAATTTAAACAAGGTACTTTATAGTAATTTGTTTATTTTGCAAGTCAAAAGCAAACTGCCAAGGAGTGAATCAGATAAGGGGAATGGTTCCTAAAGTTTTGCAACTTCTTTTACCAAAAATACTGAACTAGGATTTCAGTAGCAAAGAATTACAAGCAGTTCCTGCCTCAGAGCTCCCAAAGCTAAGTAGACCAGAAAACCCAAATTAATCCATTTTCTGACCGAGCATTTTGTTTTCTTGTTGCTTGAGGAGGTCTGGAAACATCTCCCATCATTTGCTGGAACTGTCATGAATGGCTGAAGGCTTAGGAACATGGCTGCTCTCATAACGCTGTAGTAAACAAGCTTGAGATCTACAAACAGCATAATGAATCTATGGACCTCTGTGAAAAATAAACAGTAACATCTTTGCAAACTTTTTTCCCCTTCATTAAGAAGCTCCAACAAGAAACTGCTGTACTTTGACCCTTTTTGCAGTGCAAAACCAACAGCACATTCACTGACATGAACAAAATAAGTCACATTGGGAGTATTGCATTATTGTTTCTGAAAGTACAAATTTTAGCTATCAGCTTCCACAGCATCAAATATGGACTGATCTTAGAGCACTGCAGTAGATGATTCACTGATATATGTCACTGTTATAATTCTGAAAGATCAGATCCTGCTTTCTATTATGAATCCAGCACTCCTGAATTGTGCCAACTGCATTTTGATGGGCTATTCCACTCTTGAGTTTTCATTAGTTATATCTATCCTACCAGTTCATCAACTAAGCCTAGCTTAAATTAAATGTGAGAAGCTTACTATACAGTCCTTTCATCCAGATCTCATGATTCTATCTTGATGGCCCATCTGAAGAATGGAAAAGGAAATTACGAGAACAATACATTGCATTTTCTAAATGGGAGGAATTAATACCAAATGTGAATAAAGAAAAGAAACCTCAGAACTGATTTTTCTCTTCTTGAGGATTCTCATATTTTTCTCCATTGTGACTTAAAAATGTTTGTAAGGTGATAAAAATATAAGATTGAATAAAACTGTGTATCATTTGACTTAATAGAACTGTTTCTCAACTTCATAAATGAGAAACAGTAAAAGCAGAAATGATTTTTTTCTGTCTCACTCCGATTTGAGACTGACCTAAAAGAGATATATTTTCACAATCTGGGGAAATAGAAAATTAGTCTTCCATTGCTGTTATGACTCTGTTAGCAACAGGGTATAAGGTCACATTGCTGCCTCAATAAAGACTGCTCAGCTTCCTTTGCCAAGTGCCGTGGTCCTGCCGAGTATGAACAGCTTGCCTATGAAAGCGACTCTGGATGCACTGGCTCTAAAATGCCTTGCCTGTGCTGTTAGTAAGGTATACAGCTGGCAAAAGGTCCTGCAGATGACTAAAGGCCATTAACAGTAGCTTTCCAGCCCTGTAAAATTGCTTTCCTCCACTTTTTCCTTAGAGTTCACCCACGGACACACAAATACCAAAAGAACTCCAAGTTCTCAAGCTGCAAGACATAAAACCAGATACATAATGCCCATTTTCCCCTGCCACCATCACCCTGCAAGATGGAAGATGTAACAGAAGGGGTGTGTGGGTGGTGTGGTGTTTCCATAGGCATCTGCAAAACAAATATTGCAGCTACTGACTCCCTAAAAAGAATGGGAAGCACCTGGATTACACGGCTGAAACCACCTTCAACATTACCCATGTTCCATCTACATGATGCACAATAAGTCTACTCTACCAAGCTGCATTTGTGAAAGGCCCACAGGGATGACAAAGACAGCAGCTGCAACCACATTAGACATGGACAGTCCAAGTTCCTTTTTCCTTTAAAAGATCTCCACTTGCCAACCTTACTACAGCAGAATTTAGAAGATGCTGCAGCTAGTAAACACCATCTAATATTGGCAATTTCCAACAGCATGACTGTAAAATACTCAGCTGCAGTGTCTTAATAGCACATCTGGCAGGTCATGTCAGGGAAGAAAGCGGAATAGATCAAAATGCAAACTCACCAGATCTCTCTTCTCCCCACAGCTAAGGAAACAAGTATTCTGTGGCTTTTTGCAGTTCAACAAAAAAGCAGCTACTGTGGCTGAGAGAAGTAAAAACCTATGTCAAAGGAGAAAATATTAGAACAGTGCACTACCTTGCTTTCTACTAGCATCTAAGCCCTTCAGAGCTTCCTTTCAAACCCCTCCTGAGCTGCACTTGGTTCCTTTATTTTAGACCCTAAAGAGCTCAAAGAGGAAATATCCATTGTCAGTAACTAAATATGAGTTTTATCACACACCTTTATTCTTTGACAAGAGGTTCTACAGATCAGCTCTGTATATGAAGGGCCATTTTTTGTGTTTTGTTTTTAACCTATCTTTGATTACTTAATGCCTACTGGTTGATTTTTAGTGGTGTTTCATGGTTCTTCCTCCTCCAGTTTGGAGAAATATGGCAGAATTTTTCTGCTCACACTCCCTGTTCCAGTAATGTACTACTGTCAAGTCTCCTCCCAGCTGTCTTCTTTCCCTAAGCCTCTTGGTTGAGAACTTCAGCTCTCTAGATTTTTACTGTTTGTAATAGAAGGTAACTCAGACACATATAATTCAAAGGCGAAAGGATGGTACTAGAAACCCCCACCGCATCCAGGCTGGAATGCATGATAATTTTAGATATTAGCCATATTTACATAACCACTCACGATGGTTATATTTTAAAATAATATTTTTTTCCCCCAAAAAATGGAGGCACGTTGCAAGCCATGACTAGATACTGAACATTTCAGGAAAGAAAAAAACACAACCAAAACCAAAAATCTCCACATCTTAATATACTAATTTACTCACAAAAAAAACCCATTCATACCTTCAGCTTCCTACTTTCTTGACATGTTGATATAATGTATTTATATAAACACCCTGGCTTCCTCAGCTTCACTCTCCTCCTGCTTACTGAGCTGGAGAACAGTCAAGGCTCCCCAGCCTCCAGCTCTAAGGTCTAATGCCTTTCATTTGCCAGCATTCACAAATATCTAATCTTCACACACAAATACTTCCCAGGGTTCCTTCTATCAGTTTGTTTGCACAATCTCAAATCAAGCTGACTGTCGCTCTTAAATCCACAAATGTTATTATTCCCACTACCCCAGTAAAAATAATAGATAACCCTTCCAGTACCAAATTTCAAACCTCTTTTCCAGAGAAGCTGGTCTCTTGCCTAATCCTGTGATGAGCACCTTTAGTGCTTTGGGGATTTTTTTATCTGTAGGACAAATCAAGAAATCTTTATGTCTCAGAGTCTGATCTTTGAGATGTTGCATTTATAGATCATTTTGAAGGATATAATTCTATAAGCACAATTTAATCATTATGAGTCATTGTGGATATGGAAAGAGTAAATCATGTTAATGAAATCTGGTTTCTTTTAAGAAATGAAAAATGTTATTACCCTAGATAAACCAAGAAGCTTGATATAGCTGGGTTTTTAAAAAGGTCCAGAAGAAATTTAAAATGATGGATCACTGTTCTCATTAAGAAAGTTTTGTTGTGGATAGAGTAAATCTTTATTAAAGATGGGTTTTATACCCATCTCCTGTATCGAGCACTTGTGACCCAGCATTCATATCTGAAGGTCACTGTCTCAAAGGCTGATTTTTTTCCCCATCCTTGGTCTTTAGTTTGGGTATTTCAGGGCACCTGCTTTTCCTATAAAGCTATAACAACTCTAGTTAACTCCAGATCTGGCACAGTTGCCTGCCTCCAGGGATCAGCAGTACCAAGGTATCAATCAGTACCCAGAAAATCAGGGGACTAGAAGAAAAACTGAAAGGCAGCCACTGAGAAGTGAAGTCAAACAGGGCTGTAGATGAACGCCAGCAGATTCTCATATTTTATTCAATGGTCTAGATAAAGCTGTAATAAGTCAGATCATTAAATTTGCAGATGATACTAAAATAAGGGGAGTATTTAAGATTCAAAGAGATGTAAGAATAATTCTGACATTAGCAAAATGGACTCAGAGGTGAGATAGGAAATTAAATGAGTACTCATTTAATGTAATAAAAAGTGACACACTTCAATAAAAATAATGCCCAGGATACATGCTGAGACACTTACAACTTAAATTACACTAATTTAATTAATATGCAGAAAGTTACAAGTTACACTTGCATTGCCATTCACAGTTTTAAATGATAGTAAGAAGATACGACCCCTGTCCTAAAGAGAGAACACATTAGAACAGACAAAAGCCCCACATTCGTTTAACACAGTATATTATGTATATATATTATTAACAAGTCATAGAAGAGTGACTGTGGCCACCACAATGACTTCATACTACTCCCTTCTCTACAAATTTGTGTGTTATTAGAGGCTACTTCAAAATTACACAGGTATTTTTTGAGAATGCAAGTCATTATGTATAAGAAGAACAGTGCTATGTTACCACATGTCTCAATAATACTCAACAAACTAAAATAACCTTTTCCAAGAGAAGAGAAAAAAACCACCAACCTCTGTAAGGAGACCTCCAATCCTCTCTCAAGGCTATATAAGAAAAAAGGTCTGACAATCAAGCAAGAAGAAAGCCAGTAAAATGAAGGGGAAAAAGAAAAAACCGACAAGAACCCCAAAAAACCGTCAACAAAGCAAAATCTAACAACTACAACCAAAGACATCAAAATAATTTTATTTCTATAGCAAAAATACAATAAAAGGCGAAGTTGTTCTATAGTCATACTACTGTAACTTGACATTACAGCACCTAACTCCTGAGTAGAATACCTCTTCTCTTTATACCAGTGAAAAGTCTGAGGAAGAGTTGGGGGGGGAAGGACGGAGGACGACAATGACAACAACACACCCCAAATCACCCACAACTCACCCTGAACCAATGCAATCCTGTAATTTGAGGGCAGGAAGTTCCCCAGGTGTTCTCAGTTTAGCCAAATTTCTCCACCAAGCCTATTAACAGCCACAATTAACTACAAACGTTCAGGTGTAGAATCTTAGATCTACTGTTTGCTACAATTCAAAGAATAAAATTTTAAGGAAAAACAGCAGCAGTGTTAACAGAGAGAAACTGCCAAGGTCATATGGTTCATTTATCTAGGAGCTTAGCAACAAAGGAGAGCTGTGAAATACTGTAATAGCAATAAGCCAATGGATTAACACAGCATCAAGCAGTATCTTGAAGTTCAAAGTAGTAAATAAAATGAAATGCAGTGACAAGAATGAGAATAGCGTGTTCAGTTTCTTAGCAGTATGAACTAGTAAATAAACTGTGAAGGACTCACACATTTTAGAGCAATATAAACAGAGCGGAGGGGGGGGGGAATGCTAGCAAAGCTTCACCTCAGTTAATAAGAATTACAATAAATTTCTATTTCTTCTTTAATGAAACATTTTGTAGGTGTCTTTTCCATCCAAAAGACAACAATGCTGATATTTATAAATGTTATCCTAAAATATTTAAACAAAAAGTAGAACAGTCAGGATATAATAAAGTACTATTTAAGATTCCCAGAAAAGCAAATAATTCATCCAGCCTACACTGAAGGAAAAAAAAAAAAAAAAAAGAAAAAAAAGAAAACCAGTGACTTATACTGGTAAGCAAGTTCTTTGATTTCAGTTTAGAAAACAGTTTGATGTGTATGTGACAAGAATGCATTACAGTAAGTGTATCACTATCAATCAAGTCAGAGGATATGTATGAAATATACTGTATCTGGAAGCATTACACCACACAAATAAAGCCCACAGTCTGTGCTGTAAGTTGAACAAAATCTGTTACAATATCACAGATCCTGAGAAGTTGAGACAAAGCCTTATTTAAATATAAATTTAACAGAGAATACCACCGTTCTGAATGAAGAGCATGCTAGGTTTCCGGATGACAGAACCACTTCCACTCAGTAAATATGAGTGTATCATTCTTCAGTAGTATCTCCTTGCTGCAAGCACCAAATTACATCTGCAAAAGATTTTACCTTGATCACATCTGCTGTCAAATATCAAGGTCTAAGCTTGTATATGAATATATACAAGTGACAAGATTGCAAGTCTAATTTAGCACTGCTCTTTCCTATGTAAATCTCTGTAATGCTTCAGAGACAATAATAAATATATGTAAATTGCTACTTCTTAATAGCAACTACTATAGAAGTTGGCAGAGACACAAAATCTGAAATCTCCATTTACCACTTCTTCTATCTTTAATGTCTCTACCAGTGGTCCAGCCAGTCACCCACCCACCCACAGTATTGGACTAAAATTTGTCTGTTGTCTCTTAGTTTGTTTGGTTTGTTTCCAATATGGAATAAATTCTTCAAGGTGTCTGCACTTAATGACACACACAGTCTGAATGAGTTTTCAGTCAGTTGAATAATTCTCCTTCTCTGTTTGCAAGAGATGGTGAGAAAGGAAGTACCTATTTCATTTCTTTCCCTCACTTCATATTGTAAAAATGCACACATTACTCTGTTTAGAACAGGAAGGGCAAGAAACTCTATTGCTACACACAATATATATATTCATATATATACAGTCATATTAGCAAGAAATTCCAAACATCTACTTTAAAACTTTAATTATAAATTTCTCGATGATTACTTTATCTGTTGTATTTTAAGGCTACTTTGACAATTAGCTTACCAGCTCCTCTTTTTTGATGTTTACTCCCTGGAGACTCAAAGGTTATATGTAAACTGCCCTTTTATTCTCATAGGTTCTAGTGCACATCCTAGCTGCATTCTGACTACAAGCTGGCATGTGGCATTCCTGTGATGCAGCCAGTTATGACTGTCTGAAAGCAGCATTTGTTGTGTCCTCTACCTGAACAAGAGGAATTCCTTGTTAATTCCAGCTACCAAGTGATCTACAGACAGCTTAGGAAAAGCTTTATTTCTCTGAAAGATGAGTCCTTTTGCAGTGTATCGTACATAGGTGAATGGAACTGTAGCTTACATCATGGTATTATGGGCAAGAACTCATCAGCATCTTGTAAAACTTTTTCCATCTTCAGGAGGAATTTCTCACTGAACATCTGTCACTGTCGAGATGGCCAAAAATCACACACATACATATTTTTGGTGACTTTGTAGGAAGAAAAAATAGGCAGGTGCTTTATTACTACAAACCACTACTTATATACCTTTTCTAACACACACGTGTCTTTTAGCCATTGGTTAATATTAGTTAGCAATGGTACATTATTGGATAACCCTTTACTGCATTACATAAGTCCCTTGTTTTGCCAAGTTCTTCCTTTGTTGCTAGTTGCTCCCCCTTATCCGACTCGCTCCTCCAGACTCATTTTACTTTCCCATTCGGATGCCTTCTACTTTCCCACTTGGATATTTTCTATTTCCCCACTCTTGTGCCTTCGGTACCTCATTTCTCAAGGATACACTTTAACATCTTTGAGACTGATTTCTAACTTCATGCCTTCAGTCAGGGAATCCATGGGCCTGCCATAGCCCCCCACCACAAACATCTCCTTTCTCAACTGCAGACCTTTAGAGACCCCTGGAACTGACAAGCAAACCCAACACCTCCTTCTCAATTGCTCTTGATCACTTGTGGGTTAAGTTAACAGCAGGTTTTTGTCATTAGCTTTTCAGTGAATTGCATTATTGTTCATATTATGAAAGTTCATTAAATTTCTGTTACTCTATTTCTTATGATTATACTATATCCAGATATGTCCTGATGTCTTTCAGATTTATCAGCTAATTGCAATTTCTGCACTCAAACATTTTGTGGCAAGGTAATTAGAGAAAATTTAAATAATAATAACCCCAAGCCTGAGTCTTAAAGAGTTATAGTATTAATTTGCATGGTGATTTTTATCATCTCCTCCTAAGAAAATTAGAACAGGTGAACTGGGTGGGACCAAAATTTCCCTTCTACATAGATGCTTAAGGAAAGTATGCAATTTTTGTGTTGAATAGCCCATGATAGATTTTTTCATTCCATAAATCCATCTAAGTATTTTTGATCTCCATAAACAATTTTTATATTCACAACATTCTATAGCTCTAAAATTCACAGCTTAGTTATATGGCAGGTGAAATAGTACTCCATTTTCTTTTGAATCTAGCAGTCTACAATTTCATGTGATGCTACCTAGACTTACCAATACTAAAGAAAGGTAATAAGCATCCCCTACTGATGCTCTTTCTATTTGTGATTTTATAGACCACAATCATATTTTCTTTCAGAAGACTTTTCTTGAGGCTGGAAAGAGCTAGTGTATATAGTCATCCATTTTCCTTACATGCCTTATAATTCCTGCATTTATCATAATCTCTCCGATGTTCACTGATAATTTCCTATGTAACATCATATAGAATTACTTGTTAAAAGTACTGATATAGGATGTATTATACTGTTCTCCTCAAAAAAAAAAAAAAATCAGTTACCACATGTAGAAATGGCAGCAATTTAATCTGGCATCACCTTTTGGTTAACACATGTTGCATTTTATTCTGTTTCCTATTTACCTGTACATTTTTAATTTTTTCTGTCTCCTGTTTTTTAAACAGTTTTGAATTCTATTGAGGTCAGACTAATGAGGATCAAATTACTTCAGCAATTTTTTCCTTTATCTAATAGGAGTGTATTATATGTTGTTCTCCAGTGATGAAAGCATCATTATTCCTTCATTATTTTGGAACAGTGAATAAGGGGTGCCCAAAGTTGAACTCACTAAGCTTGCTTAGTTTTATTTCCAACAGATATTTCCTTTTTTGTACATGCAAACTCATGAACTATCCTCCTTTTCTTTCAAGTTCTGTAACTTCTTAATTTAAAACTGAAACAAGGCATTCATTTGGATTTGTAGATGAACTTTTGAATTTATTTTTTTCCATTCATTTTACATCTTCTGAGCTCAATGGTTTACATCTTTCAGTTGATCCTTACTAGTCTCTGACTTGCTAAAGTTTTCTTGCTGATGAGTTCTCTTTTCCATTCCTTTTAGATTTACTCCTAATACACTTTTTACATGACTGTTCATCTAGTTAGGCTTAGAACTTTTCCTGCATATTTATGTTCCACCTGCAGTCTACAAATAATTCTTTAATCTTTGCAGTTCTGTATGTACAACCTGTTTAGGTGTTATTGAGAGAGATCATTACTTCAATGCCGTGCCTTTCTGCTACACTGCAGCCGAGAGATTTGGTGATATTCCAGAACCAAGATGTTACCCCTACCGCCTAAACTCTGCTGAAAGTGATGTAGCAGGCATCCAGGTGGCTCTCCACAGAGCTGTGGTCTGTCACAGCTGAGATGAAGGTGCATTCTAATAGGACAGGACAAGCTCAGGCAGGATGTCTCTGACCAGATCAGGACACAATGTTCCAAGAAGCTTATTAGCACAGCATCTTGCAAATAGTATCTAGAGTCTTTCTGAGCTTAATGCACTCAATTGCATGATAGAAGAGCAGTACACAGAGAGGCTAAAAACCTTTTCAGAGCCTGCTTGGGGATGGTCAGGTATATAAGAAATTCCTGGGCATACCAGAACCAGGTGCCTATGTAAAAGTTCTTTGTGGTGTACCTACCCTCTGTTCCTTGTGGTCTTATTTGCCAAGTACCCAGCACAGATTTTAGTTTTCACTCATTTCAGTTAAATAAATCTCTCCCTTAATATCTATCTTTAAGCCTAAAGAAAGAAGCTTTCATTTGCTGCTTTTGGTATTCTCTACTTACATACATTTCAGCAATCAATGATCTTGAAAGCACAGTTAGGTGGAGAAAAGGGACTCTGCAGTGTTTGCTCACTTGAACTGATTGTCACTGAAACTGCTTATACAAGCCAAAACGATATAGTACCAAACCAGGAGTATTCTTACGCTGCAATATTTGCACAGAAAAGTCACAGTACACTGACTAAACTACTTGATTCTTTTCTATTTTATCCTTTTACAGACGCTCTTAAAGCACCAAATAATGTGATAGAAAGCCTATTAAATAAATGAAAGGTGAGATTAATCTGGATATATTTTCATTATAAAAAGTGTCTTTACAACACCATTAACATTTTATTTCTCCCTCAGGCTCTGTAAATGCTGACTAAGAATGGAGAACATCATAACACTGGCTGTAAAAATCGAACATTTCTCACCCAGCAGCAGAAGAAATGGATATATTATTTATGTGAGAACAATAACTGAAGACATTATCAGTTGTTTTATATTATATATGAAGGCATTTAAGAACAGAGATTTGCAAAAACATGCAGTTAAAAAAAGTCAAGTACTTTTGCATTCAGACTGTTTGAGTCAATCATGTTTGCTATGTTAAGATTATATTTAACCTCTTCATTTCACAGTACGACCCCTGTCTGACCAGCTCCCTGACTGAGTTGTGTTTTTCTTATCATAATGGATTCAACAGTAGCCATATTGCTACTGGTAAAGATGCACCAGAATAAATAAAAGCAAAACCAAATCTAATGTTATATGCAACAATACCAAGAAAATAATTTAACCCTTTGGTTGTTTGAGAAATTAAATTTCCTTTTGAAGTCAGAATTAACTGAAATCAAGTCATATGCAAAGAAATCCAAACCAAAATAAAGCCACCTCAAAATCTATAAATCTGAGGCACCAAAGAAATCTGCTTCTTTCATCATCTGAAATATTGGGGAATTCTTTACCATATCCCTGTGGAAATGAAGCCAGAAAAAAGCCCAAAAGTTACAACCATTCACAAATAAACATGAAACTTTCATATGAGGATGTTCATCATGAGCCAGTTGCTGTGGAGAGACATGAGTTGAGGAAAATTAGGCACATTTCTCTGGTGTGCATGAAGGGACTCTGGGAGTCCTGAGGAGAGAGAGGAACAGAAGAAAAGGGGCTGTCCTGGAGACCGTGCTTGCAACCATACGCTCTCCTTATACATTTCACATCTCCTAATTTCACCTGGAGATTTTGTGAGGTAGCGTTACACAGTAATGTTACTGCTGATACCATGGATTGAATTTTGGAGTCTTCTCTTAGTATGCACATGTTTTAAAATATGTAAATACATTGGCTAATTTATTGTGATGTAAATCCATTGCCACACCTATTCACTGTGTATCAGTTTTACATCTCTGGACAAATCTAGGACCCTTGCCATCAGCTCTAAGCAGACACATGCCATATTTACAATATAATCCAGAGGTTTGAAGATGGCTTGCTTAGAAAAGCCACAGCTAATTTCATTCTAATTATTCTGATGGTTGTGTCCCTTTGACAGCACAGACTTCAGTTGCTAATGAAGAAGGCCTATCAGGTCTTCACTGACTAGCTAACTGCTACTGTACTCAATCTGTTACATCTGGCCTTGTCAATACTTGTCAAAGTATTGTATAAATCTATATGGGATTCAATCAAATCCTGTATTCATTTCACTTTGAGGTTGCAGCTTTAGTTGACGGTTTTCTTCTGAACAAACTTCAGACATCAAGGGAGAGAAAGGCTCCTTTTTTATGTTTTTTGTTGATTCTGATTTGAACTCTCGACACAATTCTCATTTTTCATCCATAATTTCATTCTTGTATGTGTTTTGATGACAGGTATGTATCTGCTTTTGTTTTAGCTGAAATTTTTAGTTGTCAAACAATTTTCTTTTACCAGCATACATTTGGGTTCAGGTTTTTTTGTTTGGGGTTTTTTTTTTTTTTTTTTTCCCCAAAAAAAGATTATTCTTCAAAGCTCCAATAGATGTCACTATCAAAATATAAAAGAGAGATGGTTGTGTAATAAAACCAAAGAGAAAGGCAGCAGGGAAGCCTTAATCACTGGACTGCTTCAAATCCCAGCATGACAGCACAATTAAGCTAGACACTGAAGTGAGGAACTGCCAGCCGAACAGTGCACATCTTTTCATTCTTTATATCTTCACTATTAGATCAAAAATATCGAATAGTTTCACTTAATAGCAAAGAGAAACTGAAATTACTGAGAGTCTGGGCTAACAAGCACTTTCCTGTTCACTTTCTGCTCTCTCCTGATTCAGCTACAAAAAATAGTCTATCTTTTCTTTAGACCACTTTGTACATTACTGACCTGTGTTTTAAAAATGCTAATTTTTCCTGTTGTTTTGGATTGTATGTGGAGTAAGTCTGCTATGAAGCTTTACTACTGCTTTTGGATGACCTGTCAAAACATGATAGGGCTGCTTGAAATGGGCAAGGAAAGGTTACGAGTAAAATGATTTCAGACCTATATGCCCATGTTCCATAAAACCTTCAGCTTTTATACTGACCAAGCAGATAGTTTGTTCTTCTTGTTTAACTCCTAAATATTTAAGGGGGGGAAAAAAACCAACAACAAACCAAACCAAAATACCCCAACATATTTTCTGTGTGAACACTGAAATCTTTCATTGTTTTGAATATCTTATTTTGTACTGCTTGGCATAGAACAGCAAAACCTTAGGTAGCTACTGCACTAGCTTTGCTACATGATTCTGAGATGACTTTGCCAGCATTACTGCCTTAGAAAACAAGCTACCTTAAAATAATAACAAAAACAAAACAAAACAAAAAAAAAACCAAAAAACAAACCAAACAAAAAACCCAAAACACAGAAAAACAAACAAACAAAAAACCCAAACAAAAACCCCAAACAAACAAACAAAAAAACCCCAACAGTTTGTAGTCCCTAATTCTGGGGAAAAAAGTCGGGGAGACTTTCTACCTTTAGAGAATCTAGTGATTTTTTGTGTAAAAATCTGTAAGCCCATATGTTGTACATAATTTTAATCATGTAGTAGAGCATTTTCACTGGTGCAAGTTTTGCAAAAACTGCATGAGGATCTATCCCCAAAATAAAATGTACCACAAGATGTCAGTATCCAGTGCAAACAGCTTCCATGTTCACAGCTCCCCATAATATGCTTGTGACCCTTGTTCCAGTTTGGAGTTATTCTGAGTAACAAATATGTACAAATGTTTGCTAGTCTGTTTAGAAGCTACTAGCTGAAGTACCAAAGAGACAAGAGTAGTTGGATAATTTGGTGCAAACAACCTATCCAGCCTAGAGCCCCATTGCTTATGTAAGAAGTTTTCTCTCTCTGTTTAGAATCCTGAATCTGTGCATTAATTCGAAGACACAGCCACCTAGATCGTTATGCTAATGACAAATCTGTGGCTCCCAGGCTAGAGAACCTTTGCCTTACAATGCAAATGCCTTTGCAAAAAGTTTCTGCCCTAAGCTACGTATATGCTACCACACTTACCTTTTAAACCACTGCTTACAGGCAATTTGGCTGAGACACAGTTTAATGAGCTTAGGATGTGAGGAAATTCAATGAGCCAAAAAGAACCAAAACTAAAGGTCAGCACAACTACCCGATTTATATCAGCCACGGATCAGGCTCTTCTTTGTTAAACACTGTAGGAATAGGAACAAGCTGCTGCTTCCTCCTCAGCTGCCTGAAATTATTATCCTTTTTTTAAAGACCAACTTTGCTTAGGCATGATGGGAACCTCCAAATGTATAAACATCAGTGTATGCTTGGTTACCACTAAATATGAGCACATACTATGGGTCACAGGGTTTTTTCCCACCAGAAATAGCAGCACCTGAGGATGTACAATCTAGAATTAGCTCTTGAAGAACACAGCAACGGGTTTTCCTTTTGCTTTTTACCTGCTGTTTCTTGATAGAGGAGGGCTTACTCTTTCAGCTCTCACTAATCTTCTCAGGTATGCTACCAAAAGCAAGAACCTTACCTGCAAGACTTTTCATCCTGAAATCAGCTCCTTAGAGAAAAGGAGACCCTGGGTCCTCACACATGCTGTCTGAGCAGTTTACTTGGATCACCACCTAAAGAGATTTTGTAAAACGGACAATCAGAACGCAGGCTGAAACTGCTCAGCATCACTATTCTTGAGACTTAAAAATCTCTTATCAGTAATCCATACACAGGAGATGATACACAGGTCCTCAGTTCAGCTGGCTTTCCTCATTTGTGTAGTTTCCCTGTAGAAGGTGTAAGCAAGGCACTGAGAACTTTCAAGAATCCAGTGAGAAAAAGTCAAAAGCAGCAGTCTCCGACTGCAATTGCCACAGCAAAAAAAAATCATTAATGGGATTTTATTATCAGATTTTCTCAAACATCTTGAGTATTTTATCTAGCCTATAATTCCATATGTGCTATTGGGATAAGAAAATAAAATGTAAGTCAGCAATGATCACAAGTATGAAAAGCTGAAAAGGAACAAGTTGGTAGGAGTTCAAATGCACAGTAGAAAAAAAAAAAAAATCCACATATTTTCTCCAGACAAGAGAGTAAGGTGCAGAAAATATGAAAGAAAAATATATTTCTACATCATTTTAGATTACTTCTCCCTAATCAGAAACTGTTCCCTAAAGGAACCAAACATAGGACCAAAGCCACATAGTGTTACTATTTTGCGTATTTTTAACCTTAGCATATGCTGCATATGCAGTCAGTAAAAACATAGAGATTATGTCTACAGTTGCCCAGAACAGTGGTTGAGAAATATGACTATGGCTTCTGGAAAACACAAAAGTGTACCTATGTATTGTATTCTGTGAGATTTCAGATATAAATCATCCCATCTTAGGAACCAAATGCATATCTTCTAACCAGACAAGCTCAAGCACTATTAATTCTGTTGCTCTGAGATATCCTTAACAAGAAAATGGGCCTTACAGCTGAGTATTTTCCACAGAATATATTTAGACTACATTACTACATTTTCCATAAATTCCAGAAAATCTTCCAGAAAAAATAAAAACATCCCACTGCACATTTTTGGCAAATTTGACAGAGCTCATACTGTGAAACTCAACTTGAAATGTTGAGTTACTTTTACTAATTTTAATAATACAGTGATCAATATTTTCTAACTCTTATTAACAGCAATATTGGTCATTACTGCTGTTTCCCACTAAAATCTGACTGCAAGACATCTGATAATTTCTTCAGCATACTGAGAATAATTAAGTTCATAGCTACTACTCTGTGTTAACACTGCCTACAACTATATTGTTTGTGAAATACTGTCTAGAGGAAATATTATCTGAACTTTTGTTAATCCTGAAAATTCAAAAGAAATACTTTTTTTTAAAAAAAAAAATGGAGCTCTTCATCCAGTAACCTGTATAGTGAGAAGATTACAGTAGGAAATCTACTATATTATGTATTTTAGTGGCTGTATTTATACCAGTTTCAGTAGCTAGTGCTACATCTTGCCTGTTTTCATTTTCTTACCTGTAAGTGCAATAGAACCTGACAAGACCATAAAGACTTGTATTGCGAATATATGTCAAATGCTCAAACCCAACAGCATACAATTTCATCTTCTTGATTAAAGTATTGTTAGAAAATCCCTGCTATGTATTAGAGTATCCATGGTACAATGCCCACCTCTGCCAGTGCTCAGATGTGTCACAGCCACACTCAGATGCGGGTATTTTGTGCAACATCTTAAGAGCTGGTTGACACCTCAGGGAAAATATTATGGGTTTCCATAAAGAGGTGCGAAGGGAACGCCATTAGTAGGGTACAGAAAGACTATGCTAACTATTATCCAACATTATCACAGGGTTTTCCTGCAAGGAGAAATCCTGGAGGAAAAAATACCATGCAATAATTCTGCTTCTGTAGCGCAAACCGTTGTTCATTGTTTTTCATTAATAATGCCATTTCCACACATACTACAGTCCAATTATCAGGCACAAAGCAAGCATAATTAACTATAGGCATGAGTCACTCTTAGATATGTCCATGAATAATAGGAATATTGCTGGACAATAAATATATATATTCAAGTACACATCTTATTATTGGCCATAAAGACATGAATACTTTTCTTATGTCTTACAACTTCATTTCAGGGAAATTAAGTCATGTACAACATAAAGCCAAAGGTTATCTGACCCTCTGTGGCAAACTTTGTTTTCAGAATCTCAGAAACATCCATTTCATTTCTCCCACCAACCCCTGATCATTAGGCTTTCCTCTGTTAGACATTGCTGTGAAATCCAGTTCATGGTGATAGACAGAAAACTGGGAGTACTTGGGGTTTTTTAAAAAAAAGCGTGTTAGTACATACTTACACTACTGCAGTGTATAGCATTTTACCTTTCCTCCCTTTTTTGTACTGTGATTAAAAGAAGAGCAAACTTAAAATCTATGCTTTCACAATGATTAAAGATAATAAGTCAGCTGTGAGTCAGGAGTGGAGAGAAGGTAAAGGGCTGTTAGAATTGAAATCACAAATTCACAACTTGAAGCAAAGGGCTAATGTTATTATCTTCAAATAACAGGCTCATGACCTCAGTGTAGACAGACGCCAGCAAAAGGCACATCATGCTCAGTAAACTAATGAGCTATTCTTCGATCTAAAAAATGTATTCAGATATCTTACTCTATTTTTCTTACCTGGTGAAATTTCTGTAATTGCAATTTCTGTGCTGATAAGTACTTGCAGTCAAGATTTGTGGAAAAAATTAAGTAGCAGAAACACCACAAATTCCATAGTGCTTAAAATGTTCCATTATTTTCTTTATTCATTTAATCTCTTTGTAATCAAATCTTATTACTGATGGGCTGCCTGCCTCTGCCACACTAAAACCAGCAGGTTAGAAAGTAGTGCATAAAAGCTATAGCTGTGTATCCTCAGGCAGAGAGAGACAGTGATAGTTAAGGCATGGCACTGAAGGGACACAAGTAACTAGGATGAATTAATAGTAAAGAAACAGGAAAGAGCTTAGAAACTGTGAAAAGGACAGTGCTATGTTACTGGAATGGAAACAGAAAATGAATCATTAGAGGACACTAGTCAGATTCATATGAAAATAAATACAACATTAACAACGCATGAACAGTGTATTTTGAATGAATACTTGAAGACTGATAGGAACAATAAACCAAGTAGTCACCTTTAGGCAAGTATGTTTAGCTCTCATGCATTAAAATGTACTATCATATTTGTGGATATGAAATATGCCATTATGTACTTCCATACATAACAAGCCTAAAGTAAGGCAGGAAAGGTGTGGGTTTTTTTTTTCTTTTAAAGATAAATAAACATGAGAGAGAAAGAGACACACAGAAAAATGGGAAAAAAGAATGAAGGAGGAAGCATTAAAAAATATAGCAAGGAGCAGGGGGGGAGAATTCATTTTGTATCACTTTTCTTTGCCAAACCATAAACACAAGGACACTCAGTAGTTCGTTCTTACTCAATGTTTCCACAGTTTTCTGCTGTTTTCCATAGGTGGGGCAAAAATGACAAAAGATTGAGCCAAGTTTTCCATTGGCCTTGATATGAATATGGGAGTGCTTCTCCAGTATGTGAGATACCTTATTTTCGCTTTACCTTGTGGTTTGTATCTGAGTTTCAAACTCTGTATTTTTACGCTTGTTTCTCTGTAGAAAGAGAAAATGCTGTAGTCCACAGTACATCTCTTGTTTGCTTTGCCCAGCGCTGCTGGGAGTGATCGGCAGCATGGCATACTCTGGCTGAGGTATATGTGTGCTGTAGGGAGTTACTGAGGGCAGCGGGTCCTCAGAGAGCTGTCTCTGTTGCCCACTTTGTTTTAATTCCAAACTGAACAGGTCAAACACCAGCAGGGAGCCAGGAAACTGCAAAACTCTATGTCAGGACCATTGTATATGCCTATGTTGGAACCAGGGGTTTTATGGAAAAAGGATAGACCAAGAACAGTTTTTTCACATTCAGCATTAGCAATCAAAAAGAGTTCAAAAATCATGAGTCAAGCTTTGCGGGGGATCTGGAACAACGCAACACTGATCAATGTGATCAAACGCTGAACAGTTTATTGTGTGCAGACGTCCCTTTAATAGAAAAGTGACAGAACACTAGAACATTCGATGACATGCGATTGGTTAACTCCCTTAGGCGAGTGCCAGCAACAGCACATGAAGTGTCCATAAAAGTCCCAAGCAGGAAGCTAATGGAGTCTCTCTGTTTTTTGCAGCTTGTGGTTTCCTCTCTGGCAAGCAGCTCCTGCTGATCCAGCTGTATGGCATCCTGGTCAAGGCCTCTTGCAAGCAGGATTCCTCTTCTTGGCCACACACTGTCTTCAGTTAACCCTCTTATCAAACTGCAAAACTCTATCAAGCCTTTTGCTCACTACTCAAGTGAGGCTAAGACAAAGGCTGGATTGCTCACATGTCCCTTAACTGAAAGGAATGTTTCCACAAAGCTTCATGTATCACTATGGTGGTTTAAAAGGGAAATTATTTTAAAATATTACCTATCCTATAAAAACCTTCTTGTTTGCTTCAGATTTTGAACCTTCTATTGCTCTTGTTTTCAGCAGTCAGAAACACTTGGTAAAGAAAACAAATATGCTAAAATAAAATAACAATAATTTAAAAAAAAGCACTCACAGGATTCCAGGAGCCAGAGTTTTAAGAAGAACTTCAACAATGGGAAACTTAGCTTGCAATATATTGCAAGAAGTGGCAATACTTTGAGCATTCCCTGAGACCTGCTTCTCTTAGTCTTCTTCATAAACTCCATCACTGAGCCATAAATAGGCTCTTTTTATCACAATCTAAACAGCCAAGAAGAAAAGTCTGAACATCTCTTACCTTCAGTGCCATTAGCATGTCTAATCACATGACATAAAATTCCTAAAAGCTCACAGAAATTTGTTTTTAAAAAAGAAACTTTAAAATATTTGATCAATATCCTCTTTGCAGATAATGGTTTATATAACAATGTCCCTAAAGCCACAGATCTGAGAGAAAACTGGAGACACGAAAAGCAAGAGGAAGCCCTGAGTTCTTTGTATCTGGTATGCACAGCTTACAGCTTCAACTGCCATCGTTTATCCATCAAAGGGCTCTGATTACAATATAACAGAAGAACACCACATTATCCACTTACGGGAACAACTAATTGTGCAGCCATTATTTTTAATTAACACACTGTACCCAAACTTGAGTTGCAGTAAATACTGCATCATTCTTGTTTCATTACAGGGAATGCTCTGCTCTGATCCTGAGGTCAGCAGCAAGTTTTTTGGTGACTTGAATGGTGCAGGGTCAGGTCTCAAGTGAATACAGGATTCAGCTGCTTTCAGTAACTTGATATGGCTGTGCACATAATCCTGGAAAGGCCATGTGTGGGGATGTGACATCGGAACAGCTGGAAAGAGCAGGGGAAGACACTTTGTTAACACTCTTGCTGACAAAAAGAAAGTTCTGTTTATTGACATTTTTTCCCCAAGGTGTGCCACTGGGGAGTCTGATGACAAACAGAACCAAAAGGAAGTCTTAAGCAATACTGCAACTATTACAAATGTTCTTTATGAAGTTCCTCGCTTGGACATGTGAGGCTAGGGTTTTAGACTGCTGAATATTTTTGTTTCAAGAGACAAGAAACAGCATCTCTCTAAAAGAAAATTAGTTACTTACACAAAACTTACCAGTTCTGCATCAATATTTTGCTCACCAATTTCCTCACATAATTCACCCGATTTTACTTGATCCCAAACAATTTTTTCACCCTACAGAGCACGGTCAAACTCTAAAGAAACAAGCAATGGAGTATTAAAAAGGTGAGGGGATAAGGGTGGCTTACCAGAGCGTTACTAATATATCCTAGCAATGAGCAATGTTGGCAGTTAGTATTTAATTAATTCAATTAACTGTGTGTAACATACTAATGATACATAAGTCAATTAATTTGCCATCTACTCTCCAGAGTCTCTTGAATACTCAAACCCAAAGATCTTTGGGATTACTGTTTCACTCTTTGCAGTGGCTATAAAGACAGTATGAACTAGATTCAGTACTGGTGTTAAGTACCTAGGATACTAAACCAGTCAATATTAAAAACAAAACCCCAAAACCAACATGATAAGCAAGTTGACAGTGACATAGCTACTTACCATATAGCTAATGGGTAAATGATGCAGCCAAGGGTGTTTCTATGAGCTTGTCCTTGAAAATGTAATTTGGGAAAGGCAAAGCCTAGTTTCCCATCTGTATCCGAAGGATTACTTAGAAATGCCTAGTGGATGTTATTTTAAAGTTCAAGAGTCTCAGACATCCACAAATGTTTACCCAGAGCCTTCTCTTTTCCAGGCTGAATGAGCCCAATTCTCTCAGCCTGTCTTCATAGCAGGGGAGCTCCAGCCCTCTGATCATCTTCATGGTCCTCCTCTAAACTGGTTCCAATGGGTCCACATTCTTCTTATGTTAGGGGCTGAATGCACTGCACATGTGGTCTCATGAGAGTGAAGCAGAAGGGAAGAATCACCTCCTTTGATCTGCTTGCTGTTCATGCTTCTTTTGATGCAGCCCAAGATATGGTTGGCTTTTTGGCCTGCAAGCATACATTGTCATGTTGAGCTTCTCATCAACCAAAACCCACAAGTCCTTTTCTTCAGGGCTGCTCTCAATACATTCTTCATCCAGAGAACTTGTGTTTGGGATTTCCCTGACCCAGCTGTAGGACCTTGCACTTGGCCTTGTTGAACTTCATGAAGTTCACACAGGCCCACCTCTCAAGCATGTCAAGGTCCGTCTGGATGGTATTCCTTTCCACACAGCTTGCAAATTTGCTGAGGGCGCACTCAATCCCACTGTCCATGTCACCAACAAAGATGTTAAACAACGCCTGTGCCAATACTGACCCCAGAGGAAAACACTTGTCACTGGTCTCCACTTGGACATTGATCTGTTGACTGCAACTCTTTGAGTGTAACTATGCAGCCAATTCCTTACCAATAGAATGGCCCTTCTGTCAATTCTACCTCTCTCCAGTTTAGAGACAAGGATGGCATGCAAAACTGTGTGAAGTGCCTTGCAAAAGTCCAGGTAAATGACATCAGTTGTCCTTCCCTTATTCACAAATGCTGTAACTTTGTTGTACAAGGCCACTAAATTTGTCAGGCAGTATTTGCCCTTAGTGACATTCATTAGGATATCTATAAAATTTAATTTAATTCAGATCTTCATTATTGTCCTTCCAAGATTGCAGATTTTTAAATTCAGAAATTGTTAAATCTTTATTCTGCTCCTGTCTCTTTGAAGGATTTATTTTTATAAGGAAACTGACTTTTAATATGACTCTGTTATGTTACTCAGTCATTATCTCAAACTGACCTCAAGATAGTCCCCTGAGGTTGATATCACTACTATAAATATTGAAAATATAGTTACACTAACTTATGGGGTCACATAAGAAGTTTGTAAATTGTGTTGTACTTCTGGACTCAGATTCTGCTATTTTCTTATATATCCTATAATAGCTTTGCAAGGAAAAGATTCCAAATGCAATACTTTGATGATGGTGAGAGACACCATCAGTGTTGTCATCACTGCCATTCTACAGATGCGAAAATTCAAGCAAAGAGATGGTAAAGTTTTGGTCAGAACTGGAAGTATCAGAGAAAGCTCCTGGCTGTCACACTGGTGTGTTAGTCACGAGATTATACTTCTGCTCCTGAAATCAGAGGTATATAATTTCATGTATCCATTTCTTAAAAAGACATTGGAATGCTACCTTTTATGAATAAAAGTTTGAATTAAACTCCTCAACAAGTATGTAAATTCTGATTTCTTCTAAGCTTTTGATGAGCCAGTTTTTTTCATCTCTTTTCGGAAAGTGAAGATCCTCTATTTAAATGCACCTTCAGTTTAGGAATGTATTATCGTTACTTTGCATCCCATGTATTAGCACCTCTGATCAAAGTAACATCTGCTTTCTCAGCCAAATATTTCAAGGCCTTTGAGCATAATCTAAAGTGATAGGCACAAGGCATTTGATACACAGAGTAACTTAAAACTTGAGTTTGAAGTAAAATTTTTTATAAAATGAAGCTGATATTCTCACTAGATATTGGATTAATTTCATTTAGATAACATTACCATGTTTCTGACAATTTATTGAAAACATCCAATTACGTAGACAGTGACATATGTTATAGGTAAAGTTTGATAATATGGGTTAATTAATATTAGGTTATCTGTCTAAACCTGAGATGTCTGTTAGCATGTCATTAACATAAGGGAAAAAGGAATGGAAAGAAAATACCATAACCCAAACTTCAACCCATTTTTTAAATCCAGGTATTATTATTAGTTTGAAGCATGCAAGACAGCCTACATTTTTTAGCTACTTGACTTCAAGCACTTCAGAAAGTCTTGGAGCCAAATAAAAAGTTGGAAGAGTGTGAGGAAAGAAAAACAACCTAGTTCCAGTATTTTTGTCAGTCCTGCTGTTTGGAGACTCCCTTTGCCATTTGTATTTAATTTTCCTATCTTAGTACAAACCATTTTCCAACAGCTCCTGAAAGACAAGATGTGCATCTCCCCTGAGATCACCCCAGCAGGAAATTACCAGAAATTAAGGACCTAGCCTTGCAAATATTTTGTCACGTGAGTAATGTTAGTCAATGGGATATCCATGTGTAAGTGCTGGCTTGATCAGCACCTAAAGTTGGCAACTGCAGGTGTACTCCTTAAATAATTCAGTCTAAACTGCAAGTCTGCATTATACAACACATACATCAGCCAATGTTACTGAAGATGTTTCAACTCATACTAGTTCAAGTTATTTTATCATGCTGTTTTTAATAATTTTCTTGCTTCAACTACTCATCCTCATGTAGCTGTATGTTTTGAATACTGAATTGGGCATGACACTGAGGTTCTAGTGTAATTCAATCATTATGGAAAAAAAGACATTCACATATGTTTACAGTTAGCCTAAATAGAAAGACAGTCAGCCACTCCATACCAGGTTACAACAAATACGATTTTAATTATTCCTTTTGTGAAAAATACTTTTCACATATGATTACTAACAAAATGACTGCAAAATGGAATTAGTTATACATGGTTTCTATGACTTCGTAATCTTTTAAATGCAAAAATACATGCTGTGAACAAACATTTTATTTAAATTGGGGGAAATTAACTATTTTATAAAAAAATCAAAAATGAATACACATGCTACTAAATCTTTCAGATCTTCATACAAAATAAACTCCCTCTTTTATCATAAGTGAAATGATTGTAATTCAGTAAGATTCACAGTTGATTTCTTCCAAGGAATCTAGAGGGTTATTCCAAAGTGCTGCTTCCATAATTAATGATGTTGGATTTGCTCTTTCAGTGACGCTTATGTTTAGATGAAATGATCCACTTCATACTTTGGATTCCCCAAAATGCAGTTCAAAGGGAAAACAAGACCTAAAAACGGAATTTTAAATGAGAAACTTTATGTAAGTTTTTTTTTTTTTTTAATTACAATTATCTGTAAACAAAATGAATGGTTGAAAACAGACAGCTCTTGAGTAAATATACCTAAGAATTGTAGGCATGCTGATTAGTTCACTTTACAAACATATATGCTTTATTTCCCTATTTTTTTATTACGGCTTATTGAGTACATTCCTGTTTGAATTTGTTCTTTCTGAAAGGTACAAAAAAAAAAAAAACCTAACTATTCTATGATTCTATGATTACATTCCATACCTTGTAACAGAGTTTGTATTTGGAGACCTCAGAGTCATACACAGTAAGAACCACAACACCACCAGCACTTACAGACGATTGGTGCAAAAACGTGAACTGCTTTTTGGCAAATGGTCTGAAGAACTCTGACATTGCACACTGCATGGTAGGGTACAAATAATCAAAGTAGCCTTAAAGAGGACCTATGGCAAAAGATGAGTTCTAGCTGCAGCATAAAGCATCAGTATTTATTCCCCAACCTGGCATTTATGATGAGTTATAAATGAGATTGGAAACAATGTATAGATGTAATTCTCCTTATCTTGTCTTTGGCTCTGGGTTTTTTTGTTTGGGTGTTTAGATGGTTGGTTGGTTGTTTTTTGGTCAGTAGATTTTAATGAAAGGTCTAATAATTGTGTTTCATTAGTTTACTTGCTGGAAACTGCTTAGGAATGTGTAAAAATACTTGAGGGGAAAAGTCTAGTTCAGGTAACAGCTTTGTCCAAAAATCAAGAAAAAGAGCAGGATAAAAAGTGTAATACATGTGTGTATGATCATTTTGTACTTTAAATTTTCTGAAAGTAGCATTTGTCTTTCAGGTAGAAAAAAATCTCTGATTAGAAAATTACAAAATTCAGGCAGTTGTTATGGTTTACTGAAGTAAGAGAAATTTTAAAATCTGAGTTAAACAAAGCATTCCATTTATACTGAAAGATTTGTTGAGGTGAGTAGCTGCAGAGAGGATGCCTTCAACACTACAGAGAGGGGAAACACAGCATCTAGGAGCCTCAGTTCATATCTAAAGGAAAATATATGAAGAGCACAGGTCTACTGCTGTCAGGGTCCAGATGGAGTTCATAGGCCTCAATGACTGAGGCTGGCCTTCCTTGGGACCTGCACTTCAGATGGCCTCTCAGACCTAGGTCAGAGCTTGTCCTGCAGATACCACAGCTGTTCTGTTCTATTCCATTCCATTCTGTTCTGTTCCATCTCATCTCATCTCATTCCATTCCATTCCATTCCATTCCCTGCACTCATGATGAGTTGTATAATGATGAGACCACTATTTACCTGAAATGCCAAGGGGTTTTCAGCACCAAAAACACTTTCAAAGACACAAATCAGACACAAAGCAGGTGCAAAGAGTATTTTATTTATTTATAAATAAAGTTACTTTATCTTAGTTTAGTTAGCTTAGCCTAGTTTAGATTATTTTCTTTTTCTAAATCTCTCAGAGCTGATGCCCACGAGCATTAACCCGATGCCCATGCATAGCCATCAGCAGACTGACGCACCCTTCAGTTTAGCTTGAAACAACCTCCCTTGCAACTTGACAAAGGAAAAAAGCAGGGGCAGAAGCAGTGCCGTGGTGGTGCAAGAGCAGTGAGAAAACCCAGCCAGAATGGGCCAGGGAAGACCTGACAAGAGGGGGTGCTCAATGCAACAGAGAGAAGCAGCAAGTCCCGGGGCCACAGTGGGGCCACCCTGGGAGTGCAGAAGGCTTCCTCTTCCCCAGATGTGGGGCACAAGGGCCACCTGCGTGGAGCACGAGCAGCTGCCTTTGGGCTACAAAAGCCCAAAGGAGCCCCATGAAGGGGCTGTGCTCGGCTGCGGAGGAGGCAAAAAACCCCGGGGACACTTGCTAGTCCACCTGGGGGGAAAAAAAGCCCTTCCTCCCCCAGCTGCAGGACACGAGGGGCCACCTTCGTGGTGCATGAGCCCCAGGCGATAACCCAGAGCACCAGGACCAGAGGAGCCCTGTCAAGTGGTG
>JANRGW010045813.1:14450-26089 GCA_024733675.1 Psilopsiagon aymara | reverse complement strand
CTTCGCGGGCAGCGGCCATGTCGAGCCCCGGCGCCCGGGCGCGCCCTCAGCCGCAGGCTTGGGGCGGGCTGCGCCCCGGGTTGCCGGTTCCCGCCCTGCCGGCGGGAAGCGAGTACGGTGCGGACAGAACGGCCTTAAACCGCACCCCGGTAGCTGGCGGCTGCGAGTGCCGCGGCACACCCTGCCTGCTGGCTCGGCCACACGCGGAGCGGAGGCCCTCGGTTGAAAGCACCACAGAGCCTCCATCTGCCCCCGCTCTCTGGGCTCCAAGGGGTGGAAGTGGCCCTGCCCCGGCACCAGCAGGTTCCAGAGCAGGACGTGAGGTTCCGCAGCCCCTCCTGCCTGGCACATCGCACCTTCACCGGGGCTGCGGCAAGGAGGAGAGGGCCGGGGAGAGGGTAGCGCGGCCTCTCTGCGGGACAGCCGGGGGGAAGAGTCCTCCCCCTTCGCGGCAGCGCTTCGTGCTTTACCTGCCCGTCGCCATCGTTCAATGCAGCTTGCTCGGTCACCTTTGGAGCTACAGGGCAGACGTGTGTATGGCACATGCTTCATCCGAACACTGGGTAGTGATTCAGATGCATCTGTTGCAGCTCTTGCCAACAGCCTGTTACCATCCTCTTCAACAGACTGACAAAAAGAGGTTACCAAGTACATTGGCAATCTCATCTTTAAGTGTTTTCCCCTTGCATAGCTCCCTCTCTTTGCTTTGCTTCCATCCATGTTTTCAGGAGGTCTGCACCTCTGAAACTGAGCACCACATCCCTGGAGTAATTAATCCAGAAAGAACATAAAATAAATGTAAAGCATTTGCAATTATGTATTGCTTGAATGCATTTTTCCATCTCTTGTGTTCAGCAGTAGGTTTATGTGAAACATACATGGAGCCACATGTGTAAGGCAAGAGAGATGAAATACAAAATACATTAGGGAGACAGTCAATCACCCGACGCTGTAAGAATAGCACCTCAGAGGCATAATCAGCAATGTAATCCTCTCACTGTGATTGCTTGGGTGGCAGCATAAACAGATCCGGACTGTGTTTCTTCCACATGAGTAAATGTTTTACTTCATCGCACATCCAGTGATACCATTATGGGGTTTTTTTGGCAATAGTAGTAAAATGACAAGGGAGAAGAGCTGTGAGTAAAAATTGTGAAATCTGACATGGAGGAAGCTAGTTGCTGGGAAGGAATATGCTACACATAATACACAAAAATAGATTACAAGTGCTCAGCTAAGGTGTGAGAGTGCTTGTATCGCTGAGAACTAGTTTGCACTCTGTTCCCACTTGCTGGCAATATATTCCCACATTCCTGAAAGAAAAGTATAGTTTGTCTTACTTCAGTTTCTCTTCCTGCTGGTGTATCATTCAGAACTAGAGACATACTTGTTCAAAGAGACTCTGTGGGCCTGTGGACCTGTGCCATCTGTAGCAGCACAGCAGTTCCCGACTCTTTGTGCAGCCGCAATTTCCAGGCATTGATTTTCTGAGCTCTTTTGTGAAACAAGGCTCAGGCTCCAGGACTGCTTAAGCAAAATACAACAAACCCCAAATTGCTCCTAACCTTGCGTTTGTTGTTTATTCAAGAAAAAACAGACATTCATAAGCATTTTTACTTCTGATCTTGAGTAGTTCGTTATTCTTGAAAATGAGAAAAACATGTAAAACCATACCCATTTCCTCAGGTTTCTCTCCACTCTGGAGTTTTTCCTGGCCTTACGTTTCTGTCAGGAATATGAGGGACGCAAGGAACATGAGGGACAGCCACCTGCAACTCCCGATCTCTGACCACTTAGTTAAATTCCTTTGACCTCTTTGGTTCTTCCCTCAAGCAATTCTCTGTGTTACACCTTTTGACCATGTTGTGCTTCAGCAAAAAGCACGTGATAAAATGCCTAAATGGATTGGCTACTTCAGAGCTACCTGATTTTCTTAACGTTTCCTTAGTTCATTTACCTGGTTTGCCATTTTTGCAGTTCTGTTGTGCATGAACTCAACCACTGTTCTGCATGTCCACTGCAGTGTTGCATAGAAATCATGTGTACGTTCAACAGGGCTTTTGCAAAGGTCATCACAAACTGGCTCAGTACCTGGTGGTTCTTGAGAAGTTCTCAAATTTATGAAAGAAGGTTTTCTTCTCAGTTCTGGTTTCCAACAGCTGCTATGTTAAAGAGGGAGCTATGTATGCAAGTAGACTGTTAGTGGATGAGGGCTTTGCAGCCTTGTAGGTACCAGTGTGGCATGTATGTAGAAGAAGAGCTATCCCACAAAGCAGAGCCAGATGGGGTTACTGTAGCTCTCCTTTCTTTTTTGCATCTGCATCTAGTTTAAGTTGTAGTTTTTCTTTCATTTTAAAGCCTGTGGGTAAGAAGAGGTTCTAGACTGTTCTCTTAGGTTTGTAGTCACCTTTTGCATTGAAAGGGCATTGAATGCCCTGTAAGTAATAGTTGATGCAATTCTTCAGTTTTAAAACTGTCTTTTAAATGTAAAACTTCACACTGCTATGTTGCCCGTACCACTTCATTGCATTTCCATTTTAGCATTTATTGGCAATCTTAGCTAACAGTGGAACAAACAGGAAAAGGGAGACTGATGGAAGTGCAGATGGTGAAAGAAGACAGAGAACACAGGTGGGCTGCTGCTCTGGGATCTCATTAGTAGCTAAACGTGTATTTTTCTCACAACTGTAATACTGTCTGTGGAGTCAAAGCCTACCGAAGATAGGTTTTGACCCTGCTTTTTGATTGATTCACAGTGGTACTGCATTATGCTGAAGGCACAGAAATACATGTCTATAAAAATACCTAAGAGCAAAACTTGCAAAAAGTCTTTAAGAACATTTCGTAAAGTTTTAGAGTTACACAAAACTAAAGCTGAAAATGAAGCAACATGAGTTGATTTTTGTTATCCGAAGTATGAGAAGAGCAAAAAGCAAAAGATGAAGCTGGGAATGTCCAAAGCCAGCTAGGAATCTAAATACATAGCTTTTGCTAAATTAAAATGAACTTTTGAGTAAATTTGGGTTATTAAAATTTAAGATTTAGGATAATTTGATATTTTGATTCTGTCTGTGTGTCAGTGAAAACAGTGCTGTCTTAGCAATGGTCAAATGATGGCATCCAGCTTCTGATGAGAGATTTGAGAGTTTTCTACCTGCCTAATCTGATAAATCAGTACCTAAAGTGACAGAACAGGTGGATTTGCTAAGTCCACTGTAATGCAGCCATGAGGCAGCTCATGCAGTGCAAGAGAAGTAAGTTGCCAGAAGCCTAATAATGATCCTGTTCCACTTACCTGAAAAGCTTGTTAGTAGCTTTAATTGGCAGTCATCATTCAATAGAATTTTCCAGAGGACTTGGGTTTCTTAATTTGATTTAAATAGGAAAATGTTGAGCCTAGAGAGATAAAGATTATGATTTACTCTGTGCATTCTTGCCTTGGAAATGGCAAATCATTTCAACCTAACGGTTACACCCCCCCGCCTGAAAAAGTCATCCTCAGCATGAAGGCAAAGATATGATGACATGGCCTGTTTGAACTGACATGTCTGGCACCAGTTCCTGGAACTAGCTAAACTTTGCAGATCACTAGAAAAAAATAGTCCTTCGGCCGAATCAACTGCTGTTAGTTCCAAAGAGTACAAATGTAGGAACAGACCTAAGGGGCAACCCAGCCCTTAACACCTACAGATTGACACAGCAAAGCACTGGGCTCTTGCACTGAGATCCAAACCCTCCAGGAATTAACCCCCTCTGGAGTCAAATAGGTGAACAGTGTTATTATGTTAGCCATATGAAAATAAACAGTAAGTATCAGTGACTTCTCCTTAAATGTGAGCATTTAGAGCTTTCCCCAAAATAGTATGCTTACATTAAGAATTTAATTAATATATCTTAGTTGCCTGAAGCTGCTTTTTGTTCTTTAGTCAAGTGAGAAAAATGCTAACTTCCTCCATTTCCTGCCACAAAACACTTTACCAGATGCTCCATTTGTTTAACACGTGTTTTGTGTGCTGCCACTTGAAAAATACATGTCCCTTTACTCAGAATTCTTGGACTCCATTGCTAGAACCACCTCTCATGACTACAAACCGTGCCTGATGATGCCAGGAAGCAGTGCTGCTATCGGGGAGCGTTACTTGTGCAAGGATCTTTGGACAGGGACTGCCAGTGCTTGATGTAGCCCAGGAGTTCGCCCTGCCTTGAGCAGGATGTTGGACTGGCTGACCTCCAGTTCCTTCTGCCCTACATTTTCCATGATGCTATTACAGGTTTCTACCAAAGGTCTTTAATTCCCAGGAAGTCAACGCTTCCTGCATTCTCCTGGGCCTCTGGTCACGGCAGGGACCCACTGCCAGGATCAGTGTTCTGGAGGTTTTGAACCCTCCAGTTCCACCTGTGGGCACTTGGCACCCGTGTAACTGAAACTTTTACCAACATACTAAAGATGTGCAGTGCACGATTTTAGGCTCCACAGTCTGTTTGGGGTTTTAAGTACCTAAGGTATGTTAGTGTGCCTTCTGAAATAGCATACAAGTCTTTGGAAGCCCATTTTGGGGCTTTTTTTGCACAAATATCTGTACATTTACATAAAAATGATGTTTGCTGGTTACTAAAATGACTGCATGCAGTTTTTAGTTCATACACAGGACTTTTGGTTTTGATCCTGCAATATCAGTAAAAGCGAGATGTGTAATTCTGAGGACTACTTTGTTAACTTGTCTCTTTGCTCTGTGAATTATTTTTGCTATAGAAATGTTACTGGATTCTTCATCCGGTTTTATTAGCAAAAACCTGGCTACATAATTACTTCTGAAAATTAACAATTTAGTCTTGTTACATACTCCATCTCTCCATTAGCCAGAATTGAGGCAGGTGTTTGGCTGAGATGATGTTTTTGGAATGAATGAGGTTGTGGCATCAGCTTTGAGTTGTCTCCTACAGCCCTGCTTGCCTTGCTTGTTTAAACAATACACATACCCTATCCATAGAAGCTTGCACAAATACTTTGTTTCTAATTAAACGAGAGGCATTTGCAATGATGAGCAGTGAAAAGTGCTTAATAATGCTGGGAGTTTTTAATAAGACATGCAGGGAAGCAGTGGAAATAGATAAAAGCTTTTTTTTTTTGTCAGCTAATAATTAGCAGTTGGAATTGATTTAGTAGAATAGAGTAAGAAACTGTATCCTATTTAGCTTGGTTTATTACTTTAGTACTTATTTAAATCAACAGTTTGTTTTTTTAGTAGATTACATCTTCTACATTCAGATGAACTGATTTTTGTTATGGTTTTGAGCTATTACTTTTAACACAGTAATTTGTATCTCAGTGTAAATACTTCAGTGACACTATGCTTCATTTGTTGAGATGGAAAAAAGCTTTGTTCAGGGCGAAACAACAGATAACACTGAAACACTGTCTGATTTGCTTTTCATCCTGTTTCAAACTTAATGCATAAGTTTCACTGTGATTAATGCAACTTCACAAAATTAGCTCTGTAGCTACTTGCCTAGCTGTCTGATGCATGCAGACACACACATACATATATTTACTTGTGGTTGATTATAGGCAAATGAGGTGAACAGAAGAGATGGAAAACTCAGTTATTAAAACATCAGTTTGGTGTGGCCCGTTTGCCTCAATCCCTTTAAAATCTAGGCAGACACAGAAAGCAGTTTATGGGATGATTATCTGCACAGGTCATAAGGCAGTCCTCATACAGTCTTAAGTGAAGAAAAGATAGTTACTGGCTCCTCCCAGATTACCATCAGGAATCCAATTAACTACAGGAAATACTGTGGCAGCATCATTTGCTTCTCTCCTGTAAAATGTGAATTCCCTACAAAATATTTCTGTGGTTGATACTGCAGCAATGAAGGGATCAACAATCACTTACTCTTTTTGCAGTGCAACAGGTAAGGTGTTACAATGAAATTATTGAAACTCTATTCATAAACTGACTATGGCTTTGACTATACGAGATTAAAGAATAATTCCTCTAATGAGTTAATTTTTAAACTTTCCCAATGCTGAATGCTATTTAAATGTGTTGCTGACAATATTTCATTCTTCTGTATGTAGTTGGTCTTACAAGTCTGATAGTCTCTTAGTAAACATGCTATTCATGATCAAGAGTATCTGAGTCACCAGTTCTGTTTGTGGAACAGCGAATATATTCATTTTACACCATCTCCTTTATGATTCTTAATAGTAATTACTGGCTGCCAGCCTGTTCAAAGAAGTTTAAAATAACTTCTGTTAGCTATTGGGTTAGCATTACCACAGAAAGCTGGTGTGACTTAAGATAATGTGAATCAAGTCAGCTGTAGACCTGTCCATCAGTTTAGCTTGTAGTTTTTTGCCATTTATGTCAAAAACCCTATGATTAGCAAATACTGAGTCATCAGACCAACACCTACACCATCTAATGAATTATATTCTTTTGTCTCTTTTCTGCATGAAAGCAGCTACAGTCCTTTGTAAATATCAAACTTAATGATTAAATGACATTCACCTTTTACTGAAACAGATGGGGAATATTTTTTCCCAAAGGGGTAAGACCACGTACAGAAATAACAGATCAGTTCTGATTGTGGTCCCAGTGAAATCACAGGAGTTTTACAAGAGCTGCAGTATTGTTTCGCTGTGCAATTTACATGTAACTGAAGTATAAGAAAATTTGCTTCAATTATTACCTTGACTTCTCTGTCCTGTATCTTGAGTAGTAAATAGCTCACAGTTCAAATAAGCCTAGGGAATTGAGTTGTGTACCTACTAAATACTCGATGCTAAAATTGCCTTCAAGACTTCTGTTAATTGTAGCTTAAGTGTTTCTGAAATACCTACTACTCACCATCTTACTTACTGGTATATGCATTAGAACAACACCCTTTGCAGCTCGTTTAAAACAAAACAGTTACCTATGCTTTTTACAGCGCTTTAGAAATAAATTCTTTGTTATTCCTAGCAATGTTAGAATCAGACAGTCTGTAGTAATTTAAAACATACAGTTTCATTTGCCAGTGCTTCCTGTAGAAGTGGTTGTGTCTCAGCAGATTTGTGAGATTTTTCTGTTGAAAACTCTCATGATCTGCCAAACTCAAAACTTCAGATTTAAAGCCTAAATTTAGAGACCAAGTTATAGTGTAGTAGCTCTGGGTCACTTAATTAACATGCCCTCCTTACACTGTGATATTTTTGCTTAGTCTTAGTTGTCTTTAGTTATCTTCAGTTACCTCTCTAAAACATCCTACTCGTGCAGTTTAAGAACTCTGCATTTTGGCCATGAAACTTTATCCCATGTGGTCTGATGTTCAGACAAATACTCTTGACTTCTGTGGGACTGCTCACAAAAGCAAAGCTTCTCAGGAAGATAAGTACCTGCAGAATCAGGCCGCAGAGTAAATGTTAGAGGTATTACCCGAGTGCTTAGGGACAAAGCTGACATTGCTCCTACCTGCGTCTGTAGTCAACCGTGTGCCTTTAAAAACTGCACTATGGGATAGTTCCTTACATGGCACTGCAATGGTGAAAGGAAAAATTCACTTTAGAAGGCAAGAAGATACTAAAAACCACCTCCAAATTTCATGTGAGAGTCACAAGCATCAGCATTTGCTTACAATGCATGAATATATGAGGTATAAAATAGCTTTTATTCTACAGTGATGTTTTAAAATTGAAATCTTGACCAAGATTTTTTCATGTTCATACATAAACGTCATCTTTTGAAATGTGTGGTCAGCTCTCATATTCTTACTCACCAAATCCACATGGATCTGGAGCGATGAGATGTCACTATTAGTAGAGAGTTCCGCAGAAATCCAGTTGGTAGCTTCACAATGGGCTTACTGTTTGTGCCAGCAGCTGAACTGCCCCAACTGGAATTGTTCCAGCCTGGAACACAAGCTTTTCCCTCTGCTTTGAAAATGTGTTCTGAAGTAAAAGATAGTAATTGCATCTTTTAAATAAGCATCTTAACTGCTAAGGTACAGTGAGACCAGCATCTTCTTGTCTCATCACTTTTTTGGCTATGTGATTGTTTTTTGGCTGCTAAAACTTTGGACATTGCTCTTTTCTCTCACTTTGTTCTGGAGCAAAAATTCAGCCCAGTGACTGGAAGCCACTGATTTCCAGATGCTGAAATATGAAAAGCAAATCTTCCTTGTCACAAGGCAGTGACACCTAAGCCAGTTGCTAAGTGGTTAGCCCCACTGCTTGTTTGGCGCGTCCACGCTGCAGCCTGTTCACGTGAAGCAGGACGATATACCTCCAGTGTGCTCCTTCTTTGTCAGCTTGGTCACCAGAAGGGTCCAGAACCTGCTTCATTGTGGATCTCAGTTGTCCTTGCTGCATGGCACTGAAATACTCATCCCGTAACTTCACAGAGTGCTTTTATTCCAGAGGAAATGAGTGTGTCAGGAGGCTGCTTCACTCCTTAAAAGAAAGTGGAAGCACAGGGTGATCTTGCCTATGTCAGTGCAATGTGCCTGTACTACTTCCTCGGCAAGAAAGTCCCCTCTCTACATGTATGAAGCAGTGAGCAGGGCTTGACAACTGTCATGTTACCAAAAGCAACAAGTGACTCGATAGTGCAGTCAACAGGAAACAAAAAATATTACATCTGATAGGAACTGATCTGCTCAAAAGTGGACACCACCCCCCCCCCCCCCCCAAAATGCATACAGATATCAAACCAAGTATAAAAGTCACACCCGGAGGGGACCTCCTGAAATATCTCCCTTAGTGCTTGACATCTGATGGTGTGTCATGATTTCTAGAGATCCTTGTTTCTTTGGGCGGTGTGGTGCTGCTGTTTACTTCAGCCAGCCAACAGCACAGACATTATTTTCCCCTTGTCTTGGTTTCATTGGCTGTGTTGTTTCTGCACACTTAATGATACTGCTTCCTGTGATAAACCATAAAGAAATGGAACGTTACCTGAGACACTGTTCCATGTCTTGAATGGGGACTGAAAGAGCAGCGTCTTTGCTGTCATGGCAATAGAAAGGCATGTCCCAGATAACTGAGCAGATCTGATTAAGGTGGTACCATGATTGCCACAGGCACATTCCTCAGACAGCTAATGAGGACCATGACCTGGAATAACACTTTGGGCTTGTTTTTTTCTTCAGCACCTTTCGAGTGTTCATGTGATGAACAAAATGCTGAAGAGGACCTTTTAAAAACTACGAATATCTGCTACATAAAAGAATCAGGAGCATAGATTCTTTTATTTAAGCACTGTTTTTACTATTAACAGTCTTTATCTGTGCAGGAGTGTAGTACCCCTCTCTAGCAAGATCAACACTGAGATAGTACTTCCTGTCCCAAATTCCGTTTTACATCTGTTTGAGGGAGAGCAGTAGTATTCCATGAAGTAATTTGTCATAATCTTGCTTCACTTTTCTGTTTCAGAAATAAATACAAGTGAATTGCTCACATGGATCATACTGTGCAATTTAAACCACTTGTCAGGAAATAAATACAGCAAACTGACAGGCACGAGAACAAAATACTGAAGTCAGTTGGGACTGCCTGGTTAATACAGCACAGGAGATAGGGCTTGGGTGTATCTTCTGAAATAAAACCACGGCAGCTCTTATTTGCTGCACTGCAAATGTACAGTGTTTGCCTCTGCCATTTAGAACAATCTTGCTAGTATTCGGTAACGCTGGAGGTATATTATCTTCTTCATTAATCTCCATCTCTTCCCTTTTCAGTTAAGGGTCCCTGACAGCCGGAATTCTGCTTAAAAAAAAGTCAAATGCTTTATGTAATCTGAACATGCTATTAGAAGCTATTAAGAGTTCTTAGGAGAACCTTCTGAGAAGTAAGAACTCACAATTTCAGTTAATTCAACTCTTTATTAACCCTGAACATTATTTTGGGGGATAAAATAAATTTCTTTCTTTACCTACAAAGATCCCTCTGATCATGAAAGCCAGCCCTTACTGATTTCAAAGTCTGCTGGGAAAAGTATAGAGGTTTTGGAACTTCTCCAAATAGAACGCAATTATATGCAAGCATTCCTGCCTCTTTATTAAAGGATAGGCTTTTAAAAGTGCAGAGTTGGATGCTCAAAGTAGCTGAGTAGAAAATGCTCCAGGTATTCTTTAATCTTTAATAAGATTCATTTCAGTTCATAGTCCTATTAATATATTTACATTAGAAATTAATTTCTGAGGATCACTGAAGTTTCAAAGGGCCTTTGGCTTTTATAGACGAATGTAATTCTCATGGTTTTGAGGCAACTGATATAGCAGTATTAAAGGTTTATTAATGTGCATGTGCATTCTGTTCCACCTTTAAGCATCTTAAAAAGGACAAAGCCACATTACCTGACCTTCTGAAATAAAGTCCACTAGCATTGTTGGATGAACAAGTGATTCAAGCATGTGATAGATAATGTAATATCTGCATGAATGAGATTCTATTTGAATCTATTTAAATCTTTACTTTAAAAACAGCTATGCAGAATTACAGATAAAAGGTGGGCAGTAAATGTTAACACCACACTTGAGACTGTTATACCACCTCATGCCCATAGTGCTATTTATTCTTTTAGCAAACCTGTCTTTTAAAACACTCTCTATACTGCTGAGTCCTTATAATGGTTTTGCAGAATTTGGGGCCTAAATTTTGTTTAGTTAGTAAAATTTCTATAGTTACACATACTGCAGAGACGTACTTAGTTTGGTATAAAAAATGGGGTTTTGTTACAAGTGCAGCAACTTTCCTACAGAGGTAAGAGAAGCAGAATGGTGATCTTACACGGTAACAGTATCCACTCAAGAGCCACGTAAATGTTTTATTTAAACATCAGAGTGACCGATTAATATGTTCACATTTACAGCTTTCCTTTAGGGTTTTCTTGTCAGATAGAAGGTCTTCAGAACAGGACTTGTATTAAAAATTACACTAAAGCAAGAGAAAACCCCCTGTTTTCTGCTTAGACAGATGCCTGCGTTCAGGTTTCTTGTTACAGGAGAATCATCATATATGTGACTTTAACCATGCCAACAGACTAAAAACAAGGAGGGAAGAGAGCAGAGAAGGCATAAAGCCTGTGGACAGTCTGTTTGGCAGGTATCAACTAGAATTATCAATGGTGCCATGTAGAAGCGGTGCTGCTGTTACGATACTGTTGGCTTTGCTGAAACTGCCCATTGCAAGATTTCCAGTCAGGATCTCTGGTCGTGTTTTTACTTTGAAGAATGTAATAAAATCAACAAGGCTTTACATTAAATGAGTTGAGGGATTCTTGTCCTCATAAAACATGCGTTTACAAAGCACATCATCAGTCAAATTCTATAGGGCTTGAAATACACAAGTTGAGTTTTAAGATGACTGTGCACCAAGAAGTGCAGGCCCTGTCAGACTGCCCAGTTCTTGGACAACTTCATAACCAGGTGCCAGGTTTGATTTTCAGCTTTTTTATGCATTTTTGAGCTTCTGTTGTGGATTTTCAGTGAATGTTATTACTGTTTCAACAGGTACTGCAATGGCTGCAGGAGTTCTGCTGCAAAATGAACTACCGTATTCTTCGTTGCTAGAGAGCAGTTTGTATCTTGCAAATATGAGTTCAGGTAATAATTTTTCTCTGATACGCCATTCCTAAAAAGTGCTTAGAGAAATTCTG
>JANRGW010045812.1:0-10742 GCA_024733675.1 Psilopsiagon aymara | reverse complement strand
CAATACTTATTTTTCACAATGAAAAAGTTTCCTTTAATCTTTTTTTTTAAAAAAAACCAAAAAACTAGACAAATAAAACCCATAAAATCATTCACCTTTTGGAATAGTCTGGAAAATACTTACACAGAAGTAACAAGCATCCCATCAGTGATATACAGGAATATAAATATGGGAGGTAGAATTCCCAGAGATCTGTAAAGAAAACATTCAGCACAGCCTTAGCTTATTACAAATAAGCTACTTATGTCACAAACACTACCGAATTAACCTTTTTTCTTAAGCATTCAGTATTGAACAACTGTACTTTCAGGAATAAGTTGAGAATTACTGAGTTAATAATCCTGCAGGCAACTAAATCCCCAAGTACTTTAGCTTGAAAAATCACTTATGTGGAAAAATATACCACTTAAGTCCCTTGGTTTTAATATATATCATGCTCACATGTAACTCCTCAGCATGTTAAAAACTGATTTAACAAAACAAATCGTATTGACTAAATTAATACAGCTTCATTGCAACCTGTGCAACACTTGCATAGCATTTACTAGAAATACATTTAATTGAAAACATCCATTTCCATAATTAAAATGAAATTAGTGTGGTGTTTTTTTGAATTCCATACCATACAAAGACTCCATACTGGCAGCATCATTGTCTATGAGTGCTGAAGCCACCCATACGATTCCAAGGATAAGCAGTGCAAGAAGAATAAGCATTACAAGGGTTTCCAAAATGCGTGCTCTGATGCCCTATGGGCAGAAAAGGGGAAAGGGAGGAAAGAACACAGGCAAGAAATTCACATCAGATATTTTCAAACACAAGAAAAATAAAAATAAATAGCAGTTTCTTCTTCCTAAATATATACTCACATTTTCTCAGGTAGACAAAAGCATAGAATGTAACACACATTTAAAAGGCATTGCATTAAAAAAAAAAAAAGGAAGTACTTATGGCTTTAAAGAGCCCAGATTGCGTTTTTCCCCTTAAAACCATAGAAAAATGCATATGCCTTACAGTTCTCATTAATCTCGTTATTCAATAACATATTCTTTATACCGTATGATTTTGCTCAAGCATTTTTAAAAGATGGATTACTTTTCTAATACTTTCAGCAAAGAAAGTGGATTAGCAAATTTTTATCTATGATTCCAATCAAGGGAATGGAAAGCCAATTATGGCAAATAGCCAAATGGCCCAGCAAGCATTAAACCCCGCGCAGGTACAAAGCACCAATTTAGTTAAAATACATTCTTCAACCGCAATTGCTTCTGCACCATTCCTCTCAGTCTTCAGAGCCCTCAAGCGTACGAACGGAGAAGTGCTTGCATGCTGCAGCTGCTGCTGCAGCCACATCCTTTACCTCCTATCTCGCATGCTCCGAGCCGAATGAAACACGTACTTCTTGCTTACACCACACGCACATCACAGGTCTACAAGGTTATATAGCACAGCATTTGCTCTTGAGTCTAAAAATGTAACAACCCTCCAATAGTTAAGGGTTAGATTTGCAAATGTAAATATATCAAGTAATATACAAAAAACTGATCCAATTTTCTTTTTTTAAACTTGTGTTCTAACACCGATTTTACTAATTGCAAACAACAAAGCTACTGGGACACTTCCTTCTGACATCCCTGCCATTAAGGGACCAACACAACAATTTTACTTTTCTTCTTCTTCATTTGCCAATATGCTTCTCCACAAGCAAACCCACTCTCTTGTTTCTCACACAGCCTCACCGAACTTGGACATATTCCACTGAAAAGTCTACTTTGTAGGTAGAAGCAGAAAGCATGGTTTACTGTATTGCCTACTTTTATTATGTCTTCACTCATTGCTTAAACCAAGAGGGTAATCTTTACATGAGGTCTACCCTGAAAATTATTCTCCCTACATAACCACAGCCTCCAATCACGACCGAAGACCTCGGACATCCTAACCATGTGCACTGCTCTTAACATACCAGCTCCTTTCAATCACCAGTCCTCTGCAGAACAGCTAAGGTAGTTTAGAAAAACAGACGGAGAACTCTGCAAAATTCCTCTTAAGGCTTCAATGGGCAGATTAAGTCCAACTCCATGAAGACTCTCAAACACCAAAATTTAAATTAAAGGTAGTATGGATAGGATATGACTTTACTCCCAAAATGCATTTTGTATATAGTAACCGTGGCTTTGAAATAAGTTATTAAAACGGTATGTTTGTCATGCTCAGACGCTGGCTTTCAGTCTTCCATGAGCTATTTTGAAGATGAGCATCTAAGCTAAATATAGGTATTTAAAGATTAAATAGCCATATATTTAATACTGAAGTTTTGAACCTTAGCAGTAACTTACCAGGAAACAAACAGATTTCAATCCAAGTAGTGAGCATTGATAAAGTTTCCCTTTACCACAGAAGAAAGTCACACGATTAGAAGAAAACCCAGAACATTCAAGGATGCATGCACAGAGATCGGCTTCAAGCTTTCCAAACACCTTGAAGACTCCTTTCCTCTCCTAGGCAGATGAAAATGTAAAGCTATCTTCTGAGCTTCTGAAAGCCTTAGCCACAGAAAATGGATTCCTTACTTCCCTACTGTAAGACATAAGCACAAATCTTATTCTCTCTGACTTAAGACCCACAGCAACAGATTCTTTTTGACAAACCTGGAAAATATTTTACATGGCAACCCAACCACCAAATCCTCCTCCCTTGGATGGAGTATTACAATTATCAAAACAGAGAGAGAAATACACTGTGATGGAGACAGCCACTGTAAATATCATTTTTTCATATTTGCTGTAATTATTCTCTGCAGACAGGCAAGATTAAGACAACACAAATAACACCCAATCTCAAAAAAAGAAAAATGACCAAAGCAAGTACTTGGAGGTAACCACTGCTTCTACCACAAACTCCAGCAAAAGCCAGTTAGCTGCCCAATGAGCCTGCCCGGATTTTGGTTTCTGTGCTAGTTTGAACCTTTGATTCTCAGAAAATGGGATCAACCATCTTCTGTTCTCACTAGCTACACCTATTTCTGCACCTATGTTATACACCAACAATACTGCAGTCGCATGTATGTACTGACAGTTCATCTCCTGACAGTTCATCTCAAGGGCAGAGCAATTTTTATATTACACAGCACACACATAATAGGATTCACACAATGATTCTCATTACAAAATAGCAAAATATAAATATTTTGAAGAACTTGAGTGAAGTGACTAGATAGAAATATTCTGTCATAGGCACTAATGAATACCTGATAATGGTCCAGGATAGAAAAAAAAAACAAACAACTAAGATGCTTGAAGCATACAGGTAAATACTTAACCTCTAACAGGCATGCATAAGGCTGTGCTTATTAAAACATTAATGATTCAGGCATATTAGTTCATGCTTACATACATCAGTTTCTCTGTCAAATAACTGCTATTTGTAAGGAATGAAAGATGCAGAACTTTCACATGCAAACAGAGGTAACTTCTGGAAAACCATGGAATAGCTGAGGTTGGCACGGACACCTGGAAGTTATCTGGTCTGACCACCTCGCTCAAGCAGGCCCACCCAGGGCTAGTTGCCCAGACAGCTTTTGAAGATCTCCAAGAATGGAGATTCAACAACCACCCTGGGCACCTGTGCTAACACTCAGGCACCCCCATAATGAAAAAAGAAGCAGGTGAGCCTTAGACACCCTCACTACTACTTATTTTTCGCTGAAAGGAGTTTTCGTTTAAGTGAAAAATTTAAAGCTTGAACATTACCATTAGGGACATCACTAATCTAAGAGCCAGGCAAAAATCTATACTCCTGACTTGGAAAACAGAGGAGAAAAAGAACAGGTAAATACAAGCCAGATTTCATTTTATTTCAATAAAAGCAAAACTATGAAAATAAAGCTTGAAATTCAATGCTTCCTTTTTCTGAGCAAAAACCTGTTCCTTGACATTTTGGTTTTGGCTTAGCATTTCTTTTTTGAGTCATTTTACTTCTCTCCCACAGCTCCATTATATTACTCAGATTTCTTAGATGAACAAAATGTCATGGCATATCTTCATGGCACAGAAGGTATTGCCACTTCTATTTCACATAATACTTGCTGCATTTTTTCAACCCATTTACACCTTGCTTTTTTTCTGTGTGAAAAGGTGCATTAGAGTCTGACACCTTCAAAAACAGCAACAATACCACCTAAAACTGGAGATTTCAGATCAGCTTGAAAGAGTGTATTTATTGTTCATGTTCAGTCTACACCATCTTATATGTCAAGTATAGAATTAAAAAATGAATGCAATACAAAAAAACATGTAGTGCAGATAAATAGGACTACTTCAAATCAGCATACTAACCAAGCAAAGAAAAACAGTAGGCCAGCACTAAATCTTATTGTCAAACGAGTGACTGCATTTGAATCACTTGGAAGAGTGCTTTGATTTCTAACCATCTGTGTTCAAGTGAAAACAAAGGAAACCTTTACCACACGAATGAAGGAGGTGGCTACCCAGCAAGTTAAGTGTGTGTGCACGTGTCTATGTATGTACAAACACAGGGGCAAGTAAGGGGAGAACAGGGTGACAGTCACCTTTTACATTACTTTTCCAGCTTGATTGGTTCATTGGGAGAAATTGCCTCATGAGCTCTTATGATCGCTGTTTAACATTCCTATGGAAAATGAACTGACTACAAGAAAGAGGAGTGGGAAAACACTTTGTATTTTTAGCTTTCCATATTGTTTTAAAAAAAAAATTAGTATTCATCTGGTCTTCTTTTCCTAATGGTTCTGACAGGTAAGAACAAGGAAAGTAAGCACTATAAACCAGCAGCTTGCATCAGGGTTTTCATAAAGTTATCCTAGAGCTAAGCTTTCCAAACTGTATTTGGTAACAAATACCACTTCATTCTGAAGGTGTCCTTCATTATGAACAGAGAATGTATATATCCCAATTAATTCACTATCTTATGAATTATTTTAATGCAATTCCACTTACAGTGTAACCCGGTTTAAGAGAGGAGGGATTTATTTATCCCTAAGACAAGCATGGATTGCACAGTAAAGCACCAGGAGGAGACCTCCAGGATATTGATACAGTGAGGAAAAGACTGGTTTGAATCTATCATATGCTATAGTATTTAAAGGAGAACTCAAACATAAGATGCAGACTGAAACAAATAATAAATGTCTACACAGCTTTTTAAGGGGAAGCATAAGGAGAACCACCTTGAGACCACTACCAATTCAAATATCAAACTCGGATTTCAGTACAGCATCAACCATACAGCCTTAAATAAGGCTGCTATGCTGTAGACTCATGAGATGGACACAACCATAGCCCTTGGAAAGAATTCAAAATGTTTCCCTCCACATCGGACTAAATTGCGTCGCTTTTAAATGCGGCGAGACAACTCTGAATGAGAAGAATGAGCTCAGGCAATACAATTGCTTTACTTTCATTAAGACAAGCTGAACCCTGCAGTAATTCTAGTAGCATGTCAATTTTAAGGTCAAATCCCTTACTTTCTCTTGGCCAGATATTGCTGGGATGCTGGTTAAGTTGAAGAGGCAACATAAAAAACAAAACAACCCACACCAACATTTTAAAATCTTTTTTACAATGCTAGATATCAGATATCAAAAAGCAAATCACAAACTACAGAAAGTGTAACTGAACCTGAAGTTATAAAATTAAAGAGGGAATAAAAATACATGTTAAAGTGGTGGGTTTTCATATTTTCACTGCTCTACACTAAGAATATTGCTGTGACTTCTGCCTACATTTGTGTGCATGAGGAGAAAGGAGTGTGAAAGAAATAATAAGAGAAGGATAAGAACCTGGAAAAAAAATATTCCTTTTCAAAAAAACTTGTCTATAAATAAAGCCCGGGATTAGAAAGGTTATTTGCCAAGAATATGATTTGCTAAATCAAGATTTGAAAATCTCAATCTGTAACCAGGACATACAGTCCTCAAAGCAACTAGTTGAAGCAATGTAGACCATAGCTACTTCTTCAGACACTCCCTGAAGATCTGTTCATGTCATGCTTGGGTTTTGAAGTATTTTTCCTTTTTTTTTTTTTATTATACAGCAGGTACTCAAAAACTATCCTCACTTTTGTATGTGTTGCTCCTGTTCCCTAGGGATATGCAGAGAAGAGGGAAAGTTATACGACAGTAAGAAGGAGAAAGAGATAAACTGGAATTGAAACCTGAGCAAAATGGAACAGGGCACCGACAATTCAAGTTAAAAGAAAGTATTGAGAAGAACCTTATTTTTGGTCTTCAATTCAAACAAATTTCTCTGTAGGTCCGAAAACTAGAGGAATGCTGTTCCTGACTCAGCGCCACCCCCTGGTACGCTTGAACTACAATTCTAAGGAACTTCTCTCTCTGGAAAGTGAGTTTAGTTTTAATAGCCCAATTTCTAAGTCATTTTCCACGAAGGCACCTAGAACAAAACATCAACTATCATTGCTTCCAGCAGTACAAGCACATATGATCATCTTCAGTAACTGCTACATAGGAAAACAGAACACATTCAACAGCTTGCAATTTCCTCAAATTTCAGATCATCCATAAGGCAAAACAGACTTCCAAAAGCAAATTACTTGCGTGGTTCCCTATTGTCAGGGAAGCAGAATCCTGGCCAACTTGACATACAAAAGGAGTCTCTTAGAAGCCGCAAAAAAGGTATAGTCAACAAAAAATTTGGAAGCTAATTACTATAATCTGATAGAAATTACAATTAAGCTATTTGTCAAGAAAATGAGGAAAAAAGGACTGGCTGATTATACCCTCTAACCTCTCCTTCATTCCCCTCTTTTGGTTTTTTAACTTCAAAGTTTCACTGCTCAGGCTCAGCAGTTCACCTATATTTTTACTCACACTACATTTTCAAAATCCACCTAGTTCTGTAAAATAAGTGCTTAACAAATTAAACTTAGGGCTTGTTTTTTAAAGAAATCATGTCTAACACATCAACGTCAGCAGCCTGGAACTTGCCAGAAACCTAGTAACATCGGTCATCTTCTCTGTACACTACTTAGGGTGTGTGGTGGAATGAACATAGAGCACATTTGAATCTCTCGAGGCAACCTACAAATAAAGCCTGTCTTACAAATGCATTCTAAGGATATTGTGGTTTGTACAACCTTAGAGACTCAGACTTTGACTTCTTTAAAATTCAGTTGCTGAGACATTTAGAAGTTTTCACATAGTTTAATCCTGAGCTACTTACACTGCCTGGAGCAGCAGGCCTACAGGTTCATGTTTCCAGAAAAGCCTAATTATAGCAAAAAAGATTTTATTTGTTCTAGAGACGTTCTGACAAATCTTTAGTTGCTACTCAAGAAGGCATAAAACTCTTACCATGTTTCTTTCCTGTTTGGATTAACACACACAAATCATCCAGAATGATAAATATCCAAACCATACCTTAAAAACAGTACAAGGCCAACAAAAAAATAAAAAAAGGTAATTCTTCAGCTGCAAAACCCAATGAAGTACAAATGGCAACAACAGCACATTAGGGATGACAGATTCATAAGAAAGTCAAAAAGTATAATTACTAAGAAAACCATTTCTCCTCCCTAGTACATTTGTGTTAAGCAGCATCACTATTATGCCCCTGGCAACACACTAAGAGTTTTCCCACTATGTGTTCACACACCACACCCAGAAGTTGGTTTTTGCTTCACAAAAGAACATGCATTTGGTGATAGTTTCTTAGAGTTTTTCAATAAGAAAAAGGAAGATTTCCTGATAACAGAGACAGAAGTGTTGGGGTACTTCCCCTGTGAAAATCTGTATTTTGAATGATATAAAGGTAACAATATAGAATGCTTTACCATTAAGCTAGCACAGGTAGCAAGTGACAACCTTGCTCCGCACACTGGCTGTTTACAAGGTTTCGGGGGTAACAAGCAGCACAGGGATTTTTCCTGACTACATGACTCAAAAGGACAATGCACAGGCAAGAAACCTGCTGACTGCTCCTCTCTCCATTGAGAGTCATGTGCAAAATCTGGAAAAACTTAAAGGGAAATATTTTCTTTCAAAGCTAAGGTAAAACATGTACCACATATCCAGGAAACACACTGTGGAAGACACTCTGACTTGCCAAGCAGTGACACAACCCTGTGCAAGAAACTCACAATTTGTTACTTTGGGGGAAAAAAATTATTAAATAAGTTTGGCAATAGAGCCATTTTTCACCAATTTTTGCTCTGCCAGTTGTGATCAGGAACATAACTACTGTCCAGAAATTTAAGCATAATTTTTAATGCTTTCTAATGGTATAAGGATTTCATCATCTATGTAGAGTTAGCATTTACCAAGAGTTCTCGTGTTTTAGTGCTGAAGAAGCAAAACTTGCAACATGCTATTTTCTCTAAGAGGCAAAACTCCTGCTAAAACCAAAGAGCTACAGCTCCACCCCTACCTCTAGAAAAAGTTTTCTTTGATGGAACATTACCTGGCTGTAATGATTCTCATGAACCCATTATTAGCTTCTGTAAGATATTGCCAACATAGGACATAAAATGACTTTATCAATTCTAGTTAATTCTATGTTTTAATTTGGTTGTAAATTGTCATAGAAGAATAATGAAAAACCACTATTATCAATTAAGTAAAAATTACAACACTACACATACAACCAGAGTCCTAACAAAGTTTCTATGGTGCTGAATACTTGAACACAGTTCTGCTTGGACATGTTGACCTCCTGCAAAGTAGGCAAACAGCAGTTTTTACACCATGCCCTGACCCACTGGGAAAGCCTGGGAAACATTTCTGCAATCATGGCACATTTAAAGTACACATGAAGCCCATTGTTTTTATGTGACAAAAAGGAGTCTTAGTAACCTTAAGATTTGTTCAGTGAGAAGCTGACTGCAACAAACACGCATGCTAACATCTGCAGGAAACAAATGGAGGGACTGAGAAAAAACAAGAATTACAGCATGTATGAGATTGGTGATGCTCTGTATTACCATTATTACATTTTTAGACATGATCATCCCTTTCTCAATTTGTGAGCATTAGTGAAGAGATCATTTCCAGCATTCTAACCATTTCTATGGTTGGAAACTGTACTTGGGGCTATTTGTCCTGACCTACTCAGTGCAGCAACTTTTTCTTTAAATCAGTAAAGGACACCCATTTTCCATCAGGTAACATGCAAACACATACTGCATTCAGCACACTGATATTTTAGTCAAGGGGGTCATTACCTTATGAGATTGCCACAAACTAGAGTCAGAAACAGATGTTGTAGTTCTAGGAAAACCCAATTGAGTTTGAAAACATAGAAGAGAAGCCAATGACTCAGAACCCTCACAGAACAGGCTAAAAGATGTTAATCAAGAAATAATAAATTCAGGCATCAGATTCAAGCAATAAGGAAAAAAATTATCTTTGCCCATGCAAGAACCAAAGACCTCAGACTCTAACCAGTGCTGACTGTGTCTTCTCCCACACCACCTCTTCACTCACAGAATCTTTTCAGCCGGCGGAAACACTTTTCATTGCAATGCAAGTTTAAAGCTTTTATTTCTTTTCCACATAACACAAATATTTAAAATCCAGTGTCACAAAACTACCCCAGTGACTTTGAGGTGATTTTTTGTGTTAGTATCTTTTCCCAAATCAGTTCACGGTGGCTACCGTTCTGTCAATAGAGGAAAAAGAGGCTACTGAAATAGTTTAACTGTATGGAATTTAATGGTTACATAGTATAAATAACAAAACCCAGAAATTCTGAAGAGAAACTAAAAACTGGAGAAAGAAAACCAAAATGAAAGTTAAAGGATGCAAAAAAAAAAAACCCATGATGAATTCTTTGAGAATTGACTAAAGAAATGTACCAAAGAAAGTCATCTTTGCACAGTAGACTGGTGAAGAGGACATCTATCCCGGATACTGTACACCCACTAGACTGATGACTCTGCCAAAGAAAAATTAGGCCCTCTGCTCCAGTGTCCCAGAAGATTATCCAGATCCAAACCACAGTGTATAATATATTTTAGTGTCTATATCTGTCAAACTTTCCTGCTGATACTGTGCGCAAATAACTCTCTTAAATGACCTAAGAACCAACATGGACTCCTTGCAGACTTGGAATCATTATGATTAGGTTAAATAAACAAATAAATAAATGTTTTACTTTTTTTCCTAGAAACTACTCAATTACCCAACACAAGAGGGACTCCAGTGTGCATGTGAGCATGACAATGTGATATTTGTTTATTGCCCAGCAGTTAAGGCATCTTTTCAAATACATGGATTCAAGTTACATAAGGAAAGAGCAGACAACTGGCTCTTCCACACCTAGGTCATCATACTCTCATATCTACCACAGAAATTGTATATTGGAAAAACATTCTCTCCAAATTTTGTAATAGGAGATACACCCATTTCTTAAAATGACAAAAGACTAGACAGAGTACCAGAGAAAATGTAAAACACCAGCTGGAATAAAATAACTGTACCCAACAGCTGTCAGACGTACACCACTACCCTGATGCAGACTTTTTGCAGAAAAAATTATTGGGGGGGGGGGGGGAGGAACAAAAAACAAACACACACATTTAAAACAAAACAAAAAAACACACAAAAAAACCCCAACAAACAGACAACACAAAACTCACAAGGATTATGTCTATTTTGCTGTCCTTAACACAAGGAGGACATGGAACTGTTGGAACAAGTCCAGAGGAGGGCCACGAGGATGATCATGGGGCTGGAGCACCTCCCGTATGAA
>JANRGW010045811.1:0-26697 GCA_024733675.1 Psilopsiagon aymara | reverse complement strand
GGCCCGGCTCTTCCCGGGCTCCCGTTCCCTGCTCTCAGTACCTGCGGCGCCTCCCGTCCCCCCAGTACCTGGCGCAGCCCCGCGGCCGCCCAGCGAAAGAGAAAGGGAAACGGCGTGCGCCTCCCGCCCCCTCCCTCCTGCCCTCCCCGCTAGGCTGCCGCGGCCGGTCCCAGGGCGGGACGGGCGCGCAGGCGCTGCTCCCCGGCCGAGCCCTGCTGAGCCACGGCCCGCAGCGCCGCTCCGGGGCGGGAGCCACCGGCAGTCCCTCAGCGGCCCCTGGGCGGGCGGAGGGGCTGGGTGCGAGGGAAGGGCAGGCGGCAGCGGAGCTGCTGCCGGCCACAGGTAGAGCGGGGAGCAGCCGCCGCGCAGCCCGCGCATCATCTCTTGAAGAGAACTTCAGCTCCTGCCCCTAAAGGGTGAAACTTATACCCATTTCCATCCCTCCAGAGGAAATACCAACCCCCTGGACTAAGTCAGGCCCAAATCCTGTAAACAGTTACGCACGTTACACATGTGCGTCCCTCTAAGCCGGGACCGCCTAGCCATGAAGCACGACTTAATGCTGCCTCCGTGGTTCAGTGCATCTGCTTCTTGCTCCCCTGTTACCAGAAATGCACCATGTTACCAGGAAATTATCCATAAAACTAAAGCTGCCCTAATGATATTTTTCAATTGCACTATTTCTAGAAAATTTCTTCTACGCTTTTAACAATAATAATAAAAATATAAGGAGGCATTTCCTGTGTCGGATGCAATATCCTCACATTACCTGTGACTGTGCTAGGTCTTTGCTTTTCCATTCTGCATTTGAAATAAATACTCATTTTGCCTTAGCCCTCCAGTGCAGTCTCTCTTTCATCCCCAGGTATGTGCTGCAACAGCAGAAGGCTTTAATAACTTAGGCCTGCTCCTGCATCTATTCCTACTTCTGGCATATTTACCCTCCAGTTACATCAGGTCAACTGCAGGGCTGAGTCAGGTGCATTATAAACTCTGACAATTAAAGATACCGTGCAGTGGTGAATGCGTGATAAACCTCACATGGAGTAACTCAATAGAACATGCATAATTTTACCTGATAGAATGTTCATCTTGGATGAGATTATTTCTCCACAACATGAACAGAAGTTTACAAAGCTCTTTCAAAGTGGCATGTGATACAGTTTGACAAAAACTTGCGTTTTGATGGTTTTGGTCTTCTGTTGTTAACCATTGTTTGCATTATTATACCATAAAGCACACACTGTGGGCTCAAAGGCTAGAGAACACTAAACTCTAACAGAGAAAGTAGAGAGCATAGATACATTTATCTCTCTTGGGCATATGTTAATTAGCAGTCATATTCCGTCAGTTTAGCAGAAGTTGGCATTTTTCAGAAGGAGCATGACAGCAGCCCCGCTTGAATGTAGACCAAGCATGATACAGCGTTATTATTTAAAACAAGCAACTGCTGATGCTCTCCTAGCTGTTTCAAAATCACTGCGCATGGTAAGATTTGTTTTAAAAATAAACTGGGTGCTAAGTGAGATTTCAAAGCAGAGTTTATCAAGTGTCCCTATTGGGGAAAAAAAAATATCTCTAAACAAATTTATCAGCTAGCTCATATTTACACAGTAATGGATACACAATGTTCTATTCAAGCACATTAAAAACGCAGAGTTACAACATTTATTATGCTGTGTAGTCCATACAGTAATAACTGCACAGCAGTTATGACACTTCAAACATACACCAGTGGTACAGATTCCCACAAGCCATACTGATGTCCTGCTTTTAAGGACTACTAGTCCCATGCCAGGTAAGTGACAGGGTACATGTCAAATTCATGCCTCATCTCTTCACAGTGTAAGAGCTCAGTCCTGCTGCACCAAGCTTTATTTATAAGATGCTGAGTGCCCTTCACTGTCACTGAACATGATGAAAGTTAAGGCATTTGGCACCTTTCAAGAACACAACATAAACAACAAACAAGAAGCCGTACAGAAGTTCTCAATTCACTATCAGAGGAAAGTAGTCTAATAAAGTTCTTTAAATAAAATACTTACTCCTAACTTTACATCATGAGGAAGTATATTATGTTAATAGACAATTATGAATTACTATTTCAGAGGTAGTTAACTCCTAACAAACAATAGTGGTGCTTTTTTTTTTAATATAGGACTGTATGAGTGATGTGAGCATTCTGATCTACTTGCAGCAGTTAAAAGGTACAGAGGAATAGTGTTTGAATCAAACAAGGCCGTCATTTCATATTACGAGAAACAGAATTAGCATAATAAACTGAGCTAGTCAGAGTAAATATATATCATGTATTAGAGACAGCAAACATGATATGACAGAGTGATTACAGCCCTTGCCTTGACTCAGTGACGAAAACATAGCTGCTCCCATTTCTCTGTGTTTCTTAAACTTCTGACTTTCCTACAGACTGACTTGTACTCAGCAGCTCTCTGTGTCCTTACTTACACAGTACTTTTTCGAAAAACTATGTCCTTTTGTACATACCTGAGCTCACCTAACACAGAGAAACTAAAGACTGCTTTCCAAGCATTATCCAAGAAAAGGAGTAGTTTCTTGCAATCCTCTAAGAACTACTGGATCATCCTAATGGGAAACAGAGTAATTATTTACATTTAATAGGAATAAAAAGTTTCTTTTTAAAGAAACAGCCAGAACACATAAGAACTTCTCAACTCCAGGAATTTCATTAATTTTACTCATTAATGCAGCTCCAACTTTTTTGAAAAGTACCAATGTTTTATGTCAGTTCTCAAGTGAACTAGGGAGAGAAGATAACCATTGATCAATACAGCTAAGTTCTCAGTAACATTTGAAATAAGGAATTCTAATTCTAATTCTGCAAGTAGATCCACATGAGTAGAACCTTACATCCCTACAGAACTACTCCAGAGTCTGTTCATAGGCATGTCTCCAACTACACTCCAGTTCTCCGAAGAGTTACTTTTACTTTGATGGAACAATTACTAAGACACATCTGGACTGGGAAAATAATGAAAAAAAACCCAAACCCCAAAACCACCCAACCAAGAAACCAGTCATCAAACCAAACCAACAAACAACAAAACAATCACTACTTTTAATAGACATAGTGAAGCAATCTGGATGATATTTAGTGGGAAGCCACAGCATTCACCTTTACTGAATACTGGGTATCTAGACATCTGATGGAAATGCCATTTTGTGACTTCTAAAATCTTGAAAACTTCACAGAATTGCCTAGGTTGGAAGAGACCCTTGAAGACCATCTAAACCAACCCCTCTAGTCAGCTAGAGCAGGACTGTGTTCAGTTGAGTTTAGCATATCTCAACGGATGGGGCCTGTGCCACTTCTCAGGACAACCCGTTCCAGTTTTGACCACTTTCATAATAAAAAAAGTTTTCTTGTGATCAGGTGGGATTTCATGTGTTTCAATTCCTGGCTATTACCCCTTGTCCTGTCAGTGGGTACTACTAAGAACAGTCTGACTTCCTCATCTTCATTCTCTCCCATCAAGAATTTACATAGAATCATAGAATAATTAGGGTTGGAAAGGACCTTAAGATCATCAAGTTCCAACCCCCCTGCCATGGGCAGGGACACCTCACACTAAACCATGCCATCCAAGGCTCTGTCCAACCTGGCCTTGAACACCACCAGCGATGGAGCATTCACAACTTCCTGGGCAACCCATTCCAGTGCCTCACCACCCTTACAGTAAAAAATTTCTTCCTCATATCCAATCAAAATTTAGTGTTGAAGTTTGGACCCATTATGCCCTGTCCTATCACCACAGTCCCTAATGAAGAGTCCCTCCCCAGCATCCCTACAGGCTCCCTTTAGATACTGGAAGGCTGCTATGAGGTCTCCATGCAGCCTCCTCTTCTCCAGGCGGAACAGCCCCAACTCTCTCATCCTATCTTCGTAAGGGAGGTGCTCCAGTCCCCTGATCATCCTCGTGGCCTTCCTCTGGACTTGTTCCAACAGTTGCATGTCCTTTTTATGTTGAGGACACCAGAACTGCACACAGTACTCCAACTGAGGTCTCACAAGAGCAGAGACATGCTGGTAAGATCTCACCAAGCCTTCTTTTCTCTCAGCTAAGCAGTTCCCACACTCTCAGGCTCTTAATCATCTCTCGAGCCCTGTGCTGGACTTTCTCTTCCTTGTAATGAGAAGTCCAGAACTGGACACAGCACTCTAGATGTGACCTTATCCATGCTGAACAGAGAGGAGGATCAACTCCCTCAAACTGCTGGCAACTTACCTCAACTTACTGCATATTTACTCAGGTATGAAAAATAGACCAAATATAATCTTTTAATTCCAGTGCTAAGTTCCCTATATACTAGAACAGTATCTGGGCTAGAACCATATACTAATTGGGTCAGAGGGATATCGGGACACCATCTGGTCCAACATCCCTTCTCAAAGCAGGTCTAACATTGAAGTTAAATCAGATTGCTTAGGGCTTCATCCAAATAATGTCTGTATATATCCAAGGATGGCAATTCTACAGCCCCTCTGGACAACCTGTCTCAACCTTTGGCAATATTCATTGTGTACTTTTTCCCTGAGGTCTAGTTGGAATTTTCCTTGCTGACTCTTGTGTACTTGCCCATATATGTAAATAATTCACTAGCAGCAAGTAAACTTAACTGTTGCTGTCATTATCACTGTCTTTGGCATTATCTTGGGATCATGCATTGTATTTCTTTGCTTTTTAGGAAGAGCAGTAACACTGTTTATCGTATAAGCAATATTACTATGCTCAGTGTGAAGACTGTATTTGATTTTATAGGAAATGATAGGAATTAGGTTATTCTTATCCCCATCTCCTGTTTGTGAAAATGAGATTTTGCATTTCTGTTGTGAGGGCTTTTTTTCATCCCTGCTGAGCTCTATATAAGATGCTGTATATTAGCACACAATAGTTCTTCTGGGATATACACAGCATTTCTTTCTTTATGCTTACTCTTCTTTTATATTCTAGAGTAAAGTAGCAAGGCAGGTATCAAAATGCTAACATCTGTATTATTGCACCACTGACGAATAAGCAAAAAAGGCAAATGCATGCAAGATACATTTCAAGAGTAAGGTAAAATTGTTTCACAAAGTGTTCCAACTTTGTTCAACTAATCCAAGCAGATTTTAAAAAGTAAGAGAAATGGTAAAATAAGTTCCAGCAAGTTTTGTAGTAATTGGTTGCTAGAAAAAGAGAGGGAATTAAATTATTGACTCTTTCCCTCTACCAAGGAAAAAGATAAGAAGATACGTATTGTTAAACATTTCCTTGTCTCACTAAAATACTGATTAGTCATAGCACAGACTGTCTCTTTCCAGCTTAGAGAAAGAGAGAAAACAGTAAGGAACAAGGCCATAGCAGTGGGAAAGGGAGACTGCCATCCCAGGGAGGTCTGTCAAGCTCGTCACAAGATCCTACTTCAGTATGTTTAATGTCCAGCTAATAATATGTTCTATACAGATATTTTTTCACTTCAACCTCTGTATTTAAGTGGCTGAAGTTAGACTGTCTCCTTCATCCTTGTGACATTTTCTACTCAATTTTATTTCACAGTTATGATTTTACTTTTTCTTCCTTGCATTGGCAATCTCCCTCTTCCAGTACTCCTTGTGCTGTCCTTGTGTTGTCTTGATCACTATTCTGTATTTTTCTTTGGAAGAATAGTTTTAGTAGGCATGATTGTCTGCATCAGGAACAAAAATCTACACATCTACAGAAACTTCCCAGAGAAAGTGAGATAAACTTCTGAAACATTAGTGGCAAATTCTCTATTCAGTTACTCTAGAGTCCAGCTGTGTGACTGTTGCTTTCTGGTTTGTGTGGGGGTTTGTTTTTGTTTTGTCTCTTTGGGTTTGCTTTGTTTCTTTGGGTTTGTTTTGGGTTTTGTTTGTTTGTATTTGGGTGGGGTTTTTTTAGCACAGTAAAGGTACAGTATAAGCTGCTGTGTAGGCAAGCTGATTCTTCATGTGAGAATGACCTAAGTGACATTATTTTGGCTTCAAAGCAAAAGCTCTTCATTGTGGTATAGAGGTTGTGCCACAACAATTGTTTTTCTTTTCTTCATATGTAATTAATTTTGGTGACATGGTGAAGAGGGGTTTGCCTTTGAACCATCAGAGATCGCTCACAGGGATTTCTGCAATAGCAGGAAGTACGGAAGATGTGCAATCAAGAGACTTCTGTGCCCCTGTTAGCCTGTGTACTTGGTTTCAAAACAATGATCTGCACTGGAGTTAGGATCTGTAGGGAATGAAAATGCTGGTGGTACCCTCAGCCGCTCCTGGTTTTGTCTTATGGCACACTGTAGTTTCCATGTGCATTGGTCTCCTGTACTATATCGCCTTTAGTTTTTTATGGGGCATTTTAAAAAATGTTTTGCTGTTTGTAGTATGTTCTGTAGGCTGAAATGGAGTAGGCATTATTTCAGTTGACTGCAATTGTGGGGAACCACAGAGAATGACCAAGTAGTAGTTGTTTACAGTCCTACATTTTATACAAATTTACAGCAATACTGTGTAAGTACTTAGAGCAAATAATGGTCACACATTTTGGTAACAGCTTAAAGAAGATGCATAATTTGAAACAACCCATCTTGGTTCTAAATCAGTTGCTGTCCATGTACCACAAAGCTCTTGAATCTTCAGAATTACTCTTTTGTCTCTGGCCTGTTATTTCACTTCTACTGCACAGGTTGTTAGACTTTCCCTGAATTCATGGAAATCGCACCTGTGTTGCCATTTCTATTATCTTATAGTCTCTAACACTTCTTAACTACTTCACCTGTATTGCTATCTCATCATATGCTTCTGCCAGTTCAGTTTCCTTTTACTCTACTCTCTACAATAGGATTACTTTCTTATCCTGTGGCTTTTCCACAGAAAATCTACTCGAGAATTAACGCTACTTCAAGTCTTGCTGCTACTGCACAATGGGGATAGAAAAAAAATAATAAAAACAATCGAGAGCCACATTATCAGAAAACCTCCAGGGGTGTAACGTGCACAGGCCAGCCTGAATACAGCTGTTGTCTGCATGGCAAAGGCTATGTCTCCTCCTCCATAGACTTCCAGGATCTGTTGATCATGGGGCAAACAATTTGATAACTCTGTGTATGTATCTTTCCAGGGAAAAAAGTACCTCTATGCTACTATAATCATAGGTTTCAAGTTTTCCTATCAGGTCTCAATGAAGTCTCTGCTTTTCCACAAGACATCTTAATAGCTGTTTGCTGTAATTCAGTAACCCATTTTTTTAAACCCTTGTCTCTGTCAGCATTCTATTGCTTCCTCCATTCTATACTGCATTATATATATTAAAATATATATTTTATATATTGTATTTTTTTTCATCATTCTTCCCTGAAAATATCAAAGCCACTTACATCAACACACACTGCTCAGCTAAACAATAGTGTGAAGTGTTCAAATAGTTTTATGAGAGTGCCATCTTTCCATTTCTGGGAAATGGAAAACAAATTGTAAGAAGCCTCCAGTGACTCCTGCTAAAATTGTTACTAACAGATTTTGTTTCTTACAGTTGAAAACTGGCACGAATGCAAATCAAATTGTATCACACATGTCAAACAGCTTCACAATTACGCAATCAACTTGCACTGCAAATTAAAAACAAGACTTGCTACTAGATCTTAAGTCAAAACAAATTTAAAACTCCAATAAGCTCAGCAAAAGCAATCCTCAAGAAATCTACTCATGCCCATTATGATGGCAGAACCAGCAAATAAAGAGGCTTGAAAGGAAATAGAAAAGTAGCAACCAAATTGCTTCATCTTTTACAAGACAAATTAATGACATTCACAATGTCTTAGGGAGTTAACTACCCTACTTCAATCAATTTTCAGGAGTTCTGCTTCCAGCTCTCTCAAGAATAAAACCTTTAATTTAATAACACAATGTTGGATGGACTCCATTTCATTTGAACTGCATGGGAAGACCCTCATTCATTGGAAACATCATTTTGCCAATTAAAACAGTAGGCTTTATTGGAGGAAATCTTGTGAAGGTACTTGAGAATTTCATTTTTAATTTTTACCTTCACATCCTCATCATTTTTTGATGGCAACTTAGCACATAAAGAGTCAAAATCTATGCAACATGTTCCATGTGATCCAGTCCATCTCATCATATGACCACAGTTACAGCTGAATTTGGCCTCGTGAGTTAGATACAAGGCATTATCTCTGCCTTTCCTAAGAATAAGCAAAAAATAAAGTTCTTCATGTAATTTGGACATTATAACAGTTCACACTAACAAATAACATTCTACTGAGAGCATTATCTCAAAATACTAATAATTTCTATCCACTATTATAATGGAAAAAGCTTAAGCAAAACTGATACTTTCAATTAGTTCTTCATGTGAATAATACACTATTTTTAGTGAGAGATAAGCTCAGGATTCTAGCTAGAAGCTATTCTCAAGTGAACAATCACACCTCAGCCCCTAACTTGGCATCACGTGCCAGTTCTGCAGTCACACTAGCTTAGGAAGTTGATATTGTTGGTTTCCCAACTCCAGCCCCAAGACTTCGGTAAATCAGAAAAGTTTGCATAAATGGTGCCTGTGTCTGACATTAGCACCACAGAGTCTTCTAAAGGAAAGATGTGTAGTATATAAGATGTATAGATACATAATTCTCAAGTATGCAAGAAAAAGTTTGAATTTCTTTTGCAGTTACAAAATCACGGCCTTCAGACTCTGCCTGCAAACAGCATATTCAGGATTGATATGCATTTAATCAGATCAAGCACAAAATCAACCAAAAACTGTGAGGCTATGTTTACCATCCCTGCATCTTGAGCTTCTGTTTTGCAATACCTGGAAATCTGGGTTCAGCACCGTGCTAATGAGATCATGTGGCTTTTAGCCAATTAGGCTTTGGCAGTTTGGACTCTCTTTTTGGGCTCTGGACAGAGCAGGGCTGAGTCCCTCCCAGAATACAACGAATATACAGAATCCTGCTTTTAAAAACCTGTAGTGTCTACAGAATTTCATTTTCATATTACTAACTTGTCCAGTCTCATCAACTAGACAGAATCATGAACTACTTTTGCTATAAAATTCTGTAGGAAGAAGACAATGCTAAGAAATGTAGGTAATACATCAGGAGATCACATGCACTTCAGTCTAAAAAATCAGTTCTTAAGCACACTAGTACAGCTTCTAGAGATATAGTTGTTTGACTATAACAAAGTGATGTCTGGTTTGGTCCTTAAGTATCTAATGGCATTTAGTGAAAAAATCTGACAAATGCTCAAATTAGATCATTCTATTAAGATTCTTGCTTTATATTTAGAAAAAAACATTCTCTCCTAAAGAATGTGTCAGTTAGCAAGAATCACATTCTTGCTGAATTCACTACATTCTCTTGCAGGTATATCTACACTTAAATGGCAAGTGAATCATGTCTATATATCATACTTGGGTCCTGATTCTAAGAACACTGCCATTCATGCTTCCCTATGCATGCCTATAATCCATGCAAGTCTACTATCCAGCTCATTAAAGTGAGTGACTACTTACTTGTGTCAAGCTTAGTACCTAAGTCCCTGCAGCAGTGTACCTATGTATTTAACAGTCACTTCCTTATATTTTATAAAGGCATATAAAATAAGCAGAGAGCATGCATCATTCTTTACTATTGTTTCATATTCCACTGCTATTTCTAATATCTACTGCAAGAGTTCCAAATCCTACAGTCACTGACAAACACTTAGAGATTCTAAGAGATGAGATTTATCTCAGTTAATACCTCAGCTTCAGGTTGCCAGCTGCATTATTTTTTTTTACAGTATATACACATTAAAATAAACAACACAAAACCCCAATAAAATAAACCCCAAAATAAAACAAGCCCAAAACTTTCTCACTTTCAAAAATTTTCACAATTGACAATGAACTGAGCTGCCTGTTAAATACATTTCAAGACCATTTTTATAAGGTAAAATACAACCTATGCTAAAGATTTTATACAGTATCTGGCCAATCTATACTATTACAACATCTATACATTTTGCCAGATTTTTTTAGAAGTGACTGTTTGCTTCAGTGCTGTGACACATTTAGGCCCCAGAGACTTAAAGCTAGAAGGCTGCACCTACCAATTTGCATGGCAAATCTCACTCCATTCCCTAATCCAATACCCCTGGTAGGGTTTAAAGAATAAAAGGCAAAATACTCCTGAAATTATTTCCCTTTATCACAAATCCATAGATGGGATTATGAATTTCTGACAAAGTACTTGGCTTACGAGAACTTGTTGATATATATAACACATAGCCTGCCCGCTCCTGTCATCATCATGCTGTCTATTTAATAATTCACATTTAAATAGAAGAGTTTAAGTTGCCACAGCTCAGGAGGAATAAAATTATGGAGATTTACATTTTCCTGCAGAGAAATCTGAAATGCTGTCTAGTGTTTTATCCTTGTCTTCTAAACCCGTCAGAAACACTGGTGCCATCATAAGCATCAGTCCGGAAACAACATGTGTATTTCAGCGCTATCTCTTCTACTAAGCAGCAAGTTACTGAAATCATGAGAGAAACCACTGTTACAAAACACATCAAAAAGAGATACTTTCAAACTTTTATCCTCTGTATTTTAAGTCTGTGGTGCAAATTTCTTAACTGCATTAGTTGGTCTCTGCATTTGTACCAGTGAAGGAATTCCCCCCTCCTTTAATAAAAAGTAAGTAAATCAGAGAATAGTGTAAAATATGCAAGAACACCTGAAAACCCTCAAGGTGAGGTATTAAAACTGCTTCCTAATAATCCTATTTTATGTTAGTGTCCCTCATTCAATAAGAACAAACTAATGAATTTTAGCCAACGAGATACAATAATATTCCTGAAAACTACAATTTTTGGTACAATCAATGTGGTGTTAACAAAACCATGTAACAAAGAGTTTTATAAAGAAGAGTATACTGGCAAGTATACTGGATTGCTGTAGACGGATTACTACACACAGTCACCTTCTGATGAAGGAAAAAGTAGCCCTTAAGTTTGTCTGGAGTATAGGACCACCTGTCTGAATCTTTAGAAACATAAATTTTACTTACTAGTAAGATCAATATTATTAATTTTAGGGCAAACATCCTCACTATGAATGTGACCTCTCAATGATGTTATTGTCTGAACCACTGGCACTGGTGTAAGCAGGAGCCAACTTAAATGGTACTTAATGACCAAAAAATAATAAACTTGTAACCACTTACAAGAATACTGTAAATAATTTATTTAGCATAGGCAAAAGATGATGAAGATCCCTACTTCTTTAATTAATGTCTCTTCTTAAAGTCATAGAACACAGTAATATTAATCAGACAACATGCAAATACTGACAATAGTGAAAGGTGACTGCTTCTCTACCACATATTTTCTCCCTCAGTTTACAATTTTATCACACAAAGCGCTTGAAGGTTATGATCAGTAACAAAGTCCAGCTAGAGGTCAGTCACTACTGGAGTACCCCAAGGGTACTGATAGTAGGGCTTAACATTATTATTGGTGACCTGGTGATGGGGCAGAATGCATACTCAGCAATTTTTCAGATGATGCGAAACTGAGAGTAGTTAATATACCAGATGGTTGTGACACCACTCACAGAGACCACAAAAGGCTTGAGAAATCGGCTTACAGGAGTCTTACAAAGTTCAACAAAGGGAAATGCAAAGTCTTGTACTTGCAAGAAATAGCTCCTACATGAGTACACGCTGGGACAGACAGGCTCGGAAGAAAAAACATGAGCCAGCAATGCACCCTTGCAAAGAAAGCAAACAGTCACCTCAACTGCATTTCGAGGAGTATTACCAGCAGCTCAAGAGAGGTGGTGTGACACATCTGGAGTGCTGTTTCCAGTTGTGGATTCCCAGTAAAAGAGACATGGACATACTGGAGTGAGTTTAGTGAAGGGCCACAAAGATTGCTGGGCAGATTGATGTCTAGCACATGAGGACTATAAATCCATGATGGAAGATGGAGGGAGGAGTAAAGAACACTGGACAAGAGTCTTCTCAGTGGTGCCCAGTTAAAGGACAAGAGACAGTGAACACATACTGAAACACAGGAAATGTTTTACTGTGAGGTTGGTTGAACACCAGAATTGTTTGCCCAGAGAAACTGAGGAGTCTCCATCCTCGGCGATTTTCAAAGGTTCTGGGCATCCTGCTCTAGTTGAGCCTATTTTAAGCAGAAGCAGTGGAATAGATGACATCCAGAGATCCTCAGTCATTCTGGGATTCTGTGAAATACCAACCAGAATAGGTTCTGAATACACTCACCACATGCAGTTCTAGGCTACTTGTGAATGGAAAGTGCTACTAATTCCAGTTGATTCTGAGCTGTATCAGAGATACATGCCACGGTGAATGGTGGGGTCTTGTCTCACAGCCATGACATTGGTCCCTCGTGAATGTGCAGCATGCATACTAGGGGTACACCCAAGCATGCCTTTGCTCTGCCAACTCCATGTCTTCATTATCCTATGGGATCCACTGTGGTGAGCGTCATAATGTAAACTAAACAAAAGCCACAATGTTTTCCTAAAAATCATTACAGATCATTATCACTATATTGCACAGCAGCTCTGTGCCTGTTCCCATTTTCTCCATGACATGTTTAAAAACTTTAAATTATGAAGAATCTACTGTACAGGCTGAATCATTTAAAGACAGATTTACCATTGTAGTGATCTTCCTGGAACAGCGAGTAACAGCAAAATATAGTCCTGTTAAATTGGGTTAATAGCTGCTTCACATGTCCCAACTTCCCTCTTCTTTCCCTTTATTCAGGCTTTTCCATTTCTCTTGTCCCTTCTACATTCCTCTCATTCTATGGATTGCTACATTTCTGAGAGACATCAAATTTTAACTCAAAATCTCATGAACAAATTGACCTGTTAGCTTCCAGAAAAATAATTGTGTTTTCAAATATTATAGCTTTGGGGTAGATGTGTTACTCCATGTTACATACATAACAGGAATCTGAATCCTTCTTGAAGATGTAAACTCAACAATCACAGACTGTAGAATATATCCTTCCACAGTACAGAACTCCATTTGAGTTCAGATTCAGTGCCCTAGCTGGCCTTTGAACACCTCTAGCCTACTTGTCATACAGGAGAATGTAATTGCAGAGGTGGGTAACTCATGCAGGAAATGGCCTCTTTGTTAGAGGTGGTTCAGGATGAAAATAAGAATAACTACATTTAAGGCCTGGGCTATGTATTGCCACTACCGATCTGTAGAGTAATATGTACAAATCTACATTTACTCAAGCTTTAATTATGTTTATTTCTTGCTTTTCTTAAAGCACCAAGGAAATCATACTTCTTGGGAATTCTGAGAAAACTAGTACTCCCCAGCAAAACAGCTTTGCTGAGCAAAGCAGCCGCAGAGGCATGCCTTCTAGTCTTCTGTGGGTAAGAAAAGAACCTGTATTATGAGGCAAGGGGGGCCTCATAATTCCTCCATTCCTCCTCCAGGAAGATGGAGGATGGGAAAAGCATGCTTCTACAGGAGAATAAATCAGAAGAAAATCTAAAGGTTGACTGCAGAGTTTAGTAAAGAAGTAAACTAAAAGCTGATCAAGATAAAACAGTTCTTTTCACAGGGAAAAGCAGATATACTCTTTAATTTACCTAACTCCAGTAATCATGGAAATGAACATACAGAATGCACATCAGCATAACCTAGACACACAAGGGTCCAGGGCAAGCTGGGTCCCATTTACTGAATTTACTGGGTCCCATTTACTACTTGATGTAGAGTAAGAATTGAGTTGACCATGACGATAACAGTGTCTAGTTGATTAACAACATCACTCAGATGATGTTGTTAAGACTTTGTATAACCAATACACTCCTTACTATCTTAACCTTGGAAGAACAGCTAAAGGACTGGTAAAAGGAGAACATCTGCACCAGAATGTGCTGAAGACAAAATAAGTAATAGAAAAACAAGTAGTCAACAAGAAACAACAGTAACTGAGTGAAAGGTAGTGTCAGGGGCAGATCGTGACCACTGACTCAGTTCAGGACCAAAAAAGCTTGCCTCCCTCCACAAGTGTCAAAGAGCATGTGTGCTAATTTACACTGCAAGCGAGGACAATTTCCCTAATAGAAGATGGAGTACTAATTAATCATATATTTGGTAACTTTTGACCAATGAAAAGTAATTTCTTCGTTCTGTGAAAGTTATAGAATCTGATGTACAAAAAACCTAAGGCATATTAGCTTTGTGGAGCTTCCACGTAGCTCCCTGTTTTGTAAAACAGCTGAAAATAAAATACCTCAGCTCTGTATGTATGCTGGCATTCTGCATACAGGGTAATGATCCCACTTTTGTGACACAATCTCACACTGTTTTTATTGCTGTTTAACAAAGCTGGCTAGATTACACTTAGTGCAAATATATCCATTCAGCTAATACACCTTCAGCTGCAGTGAAAACATAACCTTTGAGAGACCATCTGGTCTAAAGAGTCTCCAGTCTAAATTGTGTGAAGAAATGGATGCATTACTGAGCCTATTTTGCACAGAGTAAAATATTTCTAAGCTGGTCTCCTAATAAATTTCTAATGTCAGCCAAACAGATATGACTGCCTAGGAATTAAACTTCCAGCTCTCAAGTTCCGATACAATGTGTTAATCACAACACTATTCTTCATCTGAATGTTCATTTGACATACATTTAAACCAGACACCTAGTCTTTGAGATGAGAGAAGTTATTTTGAAAGAAAAAAAAGCCATATTGAACACTTAACCTACATAATGCCTCAAGTTGCTATTGATCCTAGATCCTGAAAATAATCAAGATAATCTGCAGTTTGTCTTAGAACAGGACTGGTAGGGAATTAAATGGTAAGTCTCAAATTCTCAGCATATGGAGGCAAGTATAACATTTTGCAAGCTAAAATATTTGAAGATAAAAAGCTGGATTCTTCACAATTTCATCCCTTACATAATATGTGCCTGTGCATTTAAAGATATACAATTTCACCCACTTGCAGAATGGGAGTGAAACAGAACACTGTGTTTTAACTGCATTTTTGCATTCGGTTTTAAGCAAGAGTAAACATCCACTTTAGATGACAAAGAATCGGACCCATCAACCCATCTTTCTTTTTCATGTTAACAAACAACTCATGAATGTGAATTATTGCTGTTTGCACAGCCTAATCTCCTACAATAACTTCGTGACTTCCTGAAACAAGTTATTTTTATGTCTCTATGATGTAATTAAATATACTTTTACCTCTGTGATGTGATGAAGAGGTTGTTGGTTAATACACATCTACTATAGAGTGCTTTACAGCTACACATTATTAAAAAGGAAATAGAAATGCACAGTTATGCTTATTTCCAAAGCAGCAGTTAATATTAACAATCACTGAAACAGAAATACTGTCTCACTTTATATTTGTAATTATCTAAAAGTATTTTCATTTCCAAATAAAAGAATGTTACTATGAATTCAAGCATACACATATATTCTACTCTGCAGCAGGATTTAAAGATAACATCTTCATCATTGTACCCACTGCAGCATGGTTAGAAGCAAACTACTCTTGGTTACATCTAACTCATGGTTAGATTAAACTACTCTTCTTCCACAAATGCACAAGTACCACAATCTCCCCGTAATTAGGAGGAAAGATGTCAAATAAAGAATACCATCGTGGTCCACAGTGTGTTAATAACTCTGGGAGAACACAGCGTCACTCCTAACTCCTGTAAGCATTTCCGTGTGAGAAAATTCCAGCACTACATTATCTATTAAGCAATGTGCTGGAAGCATGTGGATGCTATATAGAACTTAAGTGTTCTAATAAGCTCTATTACTTCTCTTAGCGCTGAAGCCACAAAGTTTGCATTAGAATCCTTTGGATGTTTTGTTATCTTTGGTTAGGTTGTGGCGACCACTGCACAGGCAGAAAATGCTCATATGAAAATGTCAATTTTCCATTCTTTGTTCTAGTCTTTTCCTCACACCTCCCAAACACAGGATGATTATATACTCTCTGAACCTTCTACTCTGTCTAAGGTACTTCCCGATCTCATAAGCATTCAAGTAAACTCTACTTTCACAGTACAGTAGTGACTGATTTCACTAATGATGTGAGCAGAGATGAGGAAAGAATAAGGTTTTCACACAATATTCAAACGTCATAGAATGAAAACTGCTCACATGAGGAAAGTTAGACTGCTTACATCCCTACAGACTCCATGTCAACAAAAATAACAGCAACCTTTTTGCTCTATTCCCAAAACATCAATGCCAGCTAGTAAACCTGCAAAACTCTCAGTAGACTAATGCCAAATATGATCTTTCAGATCTCATTTCTCTATAAAAGGAATGCATTATGTTAGACAGGAGTAGGTGGAAACATAAGACATTTAGGCAAAACATCCAAAAGTCTCCTGCAGAAGAAAATAAACACTCTAGTTTGAGAAAGTTGAGCATTACGCAATGCACACAACTGTATAACTAGTCTGTTTTCTGCAGTAAAAGGAATGAAACAGAACACTTACTGATCTAAGTACAAATTCATTTCCAAGACAAACCTAAGTTCTTATTCTGCCTGTTCATTCAAGTCTTAGGCAACTTCAGTGTGACACGCTACTTAAACACGTACCTTGAATATCACTGTGGTGTGGATTCCCTTCTCAGTCTGAGTTATAAGCATCCATTATCTCCTCCACTGTAAGAACTCTAAAATGTGTTCAAAAGCACTAAGGATATATAGAAAAGACTCTGTTCTTCCTCCCTGGTAAATATTTTGTTATTCTGTTGCTATTTATAGGTTTTCATAGTTTTAGTCTTAAACATTTCCTAGGTCATCCTTCTAAATAACTGGGCCTGCCTAGGATAGTGTTACCTTTCTTCACAGTGGCTCATATGGTGCTGTGGTTTAGACCTGTGACCAAAACAATGCTGATAACACAGTAATGTTCTAGCTGTTGCTGAACTGTGATTGTACAGCACCAAGACCTACTCCCTTTCTCACTAGTCACCACAATGAAGACTGGGGGGTGTGCAGTAGGCTGAGATGACATAAACAGGCAGATGACGTGAACTAACCAATGAAATATTCCATGCCATATAACACTACGTTCAGCCATAAAGAGGGAAAAGAGGGGAATTTAGGGAGGTTAGCTGTCTTTTGGCTGGGAACTAGCCGGTCATCTCATCTTCCACTTATTAAAAAAGTTATTCTTTTTTTTTTTTTTTTTTTTTTGGTAACTCAGCCCACCAGTTTTCTTGCTTTTAACTCATCCTGCTGGGGGTCAAGGGTGAGTGAGCAAGCAGCTTGTGGTGCTTAAGATGCCTACCAGGGTCAACCTACATTATCAACCAAATTAGTAACATCCAGCCTTTCTGTTGTGCTGTTCAGTGATGTGTGAGTAGGTACTGAGGATTTATGCACACTTGTGACATGACTAAGCCTGTATCTGTGTTACAACCAGATGTGTGCTGTCCCAGTTTCTCCATAGCCAGATACAGATGTGCATTGCATGACATACCCAGCATCTCTGAGCAATGGGAAGAATGTGGAAGTGGGCTGGGTGCCAGGCAGTACCCAGCTCAGTCTGCAGTTTGCCTATATGTCAGTTACCTATAGACAGTATCCTATAAGTGGATAAGGTCAGTTCTCTACTTATGAACTTTATTGAACTTAAAGAGAACAATTTTGTGTAACACTATACATTCATTATGTATTGTTAACATAAATGCTTTCAACATACTTGCCCCCAATTAAACAAAGAAGTCCTCAAAATATATCCATCTACTGCACATGCTTCTCTCCTTTGGGAGAGGATGAGTTAAAAGCATGTGGCAGATGTTAGGCCCATTGTTTAGTACATTGCTGGAAAATGTTTCATTTATATGGCAATAAGAAGCCATACAGAATAATGACAAGATCTCATAACAGGTAGATATTTATATCAAGGTATTGACCTTTTTATGTTTTAGAATGGGAATATACTAGATAAAAATTATAGTATTTTGGGGTGCCACCTCAGTTACACTTGTTGCTTTTACTGCATTCATAGTAAAGCACCATTTGTATCACTTAACTTCACCTCACTAAGCAAGAAATGCTATATTACACCAAAAATTAAAAACCCTTTAGCAGTAGATTTTCATATAGAAATTTCATGGATAAAATAAAAATCAGAAGTTGTTGCAAGCAATTTTCCCTATTCACTTTAGGGGTATCTGAACCTCTGGCTTCAGGTTCTGGCTTTTGACTGTAAAATAAACACTGCATCACTGTCTCACATATGAAAAATGCCATGAACACTGATGTGTCTGCAGAACTAGTGTAATCTACTTGTTACAGCAAAATGAGTACCTCTTAGAGGGGTTTAAAGATTACTGTACATCTGAAGCAAAGCTCTTTCTTGCACACCACTGGAATACAGTACAGTACAAAGATGACTTGAAGTTATTAACAAGGTTGGTTATCAATTATAACAAAATATTTATTTACCAGCAGTGGTATGAAAAAAAATTGCCAAAAAGAAGAAGCCCGAAAGATAGAAATCCTGACTTCTTCGGGTGTGTAAGCATCTGTTAGTTCTACTCACACAATACCCTCTCTTGCGCTACCTTAGGGAAGCAAGGGCATACACTTCCACAGATTTATTTTCTCTAACCTTATTATTTGAAAAATAAATATGAGACATTCACTCAAGTCTGGCTTTCTTCTTTGAGAAAGAACTCTTCTGGAACACTGATCTTGGTACATTCTGCACCTTGGCTAGTTTGCTAGCCTGTTGTTATTAAAACAACACATAATTTCTATGTTTATTTTAAGGAAAATAAAAATATAAATGGAGAAGTATTTAATACAGAGCAAACAGGAAACAGTATTTTTACAGAAAAATAGATGGCCAAGTGAATATCTAACCTACTTTGAGACTAACATGTTATGCAAATACAGGACATAGCTCTCCCTTGTATGCAAGGGCTACCTTTTACAGGGCTAGCTGCTGCTTTACTTTCCATATACTTTTGAATACCCACCACAAAATGCCAATCATGTATTTTACAAAGAACCCTGTCATGCCTTTATGAAGTGCTGAGAAAACACACTACATATTCTGTTCTTCAAAACATCTCATCTGTCTAATAGCACCCTACCGTCGTCTCAAAATATATATCCTTCTACTCTGCTTTTATTGATTTAGCAATCTGAATTCTGAAGAATTTCAGCTAATTGCATGCAAAATATTTTCTGCCAGGGCTGTGTATAATTAAACATCCAAATGCTACAGTGAAGACTGACTGCGCAACCTTTACTATTAATACATATTAAGTAAAAAAAAAAGGTCAGTGTGATCACCTCGTCTGAGCTGCATTTAATAAAACCCACCAACCATAGGCCTTACTTGTCTCAACTCCCACCTGAAGTTTAACAGAATTCTTTGACTAAATCATCCTTCTCATTTTCAGATTACCAGCACTGAGGAATCTACCTCAATCATTAGTAGTTACAAATAGTAACACAACAAATGCTTAACTGTAGTCTGAATTAGTCTGAATTTATTACCAGATTTGCTAAATTACAGTAATTTGATTTTCTTTTAATCTGCAAGACTGAACAATCTGGTTTTGGATATCAGTTACTTTATCTCAGATGTTTCCATTTAGTTTACCAAAGATAATGTTAAGGGATAGCTTGATTAATGGCTGGAAGCGTCAGCATTGCTTTACTTTTACTAAGCTGTGCCCCAGTCTTTCATGATAATGCATGAGTCCCAAGTCCCGTATGATTCTTTAAGTCTCCTATATATCCTTTTCAGTTTTTCTGCATCCTCCTTGAAGTGCAATTGCCATATCCAAGTTCAGGATTTGAGTAGTGATCACAGCATTAACAACCACAGAAGCAATGTAATTCGACAACTGCCTGATATTCCCCTTACCCATTCATCCAAGACTACATTCTTTTGTCTCCCCTTGACACTGGAAGCTGATTATACCATGACCCTTCAAAACTCTTTCAGAAGTCTGTGCTTTGTGATGGAAGAATAAGGGGCTCAGTAAATAGAACCTACAAATAGTTTTTACATAGTGATTTCTCTTTTGCTGTATGTCCTATTCTTCTATTTTATTACCTCAGATCTTAGAGAGATCTGGAATATGCCTGTGGAAGTGAATGAGACTTCTATTTGAACTCATCTAAGGTTAGGCAGATTAATTACATTTATATGGAATATACTGATTTTAGAATTTACCACCATGTTTTTTTTTTCCCACTGTTTTCCTCATGAACACCTAAGCACCGCATAATTATTTCTGTGGCTTCAAGGGAGGAGAGAGTTGGTAGGACATGAATGCCTAACCCTCCTATATGCATTCTTTGGCTTCCATCTCCTTTGTGATGCCCTTTTGATTTGCAGTTAAACTGTATTCTAGTCTAGCATTTTAATCAAATGTCCATTGTAGGGAAATCACAATTGTATTACCTTAAGAATATTGCCAGATTACATCTCCATTTAATTTCTTCTGATGCACTAGTCCTTATTCAAGGTTTTGTGCCATCTAGTTAAACTACTTTTGCAATGAGTTTCTCCTCTCTTTCTGCTCCCTGACCTTTTTTCTGGTAGCCCTGACAATAGAAATAACAAACTTCTAGCTGCAGCATTCTACACCAGCTGAAGTCAGTACTCAGCAACAGTAGGATCGTAACCTGAATTTTAGTTCAGTGTACAATAAATTGGTGGGTTTTGATAACAGTACCTAGGATATGGGCCTAGAAAACATATATGGCGACCTTCCAGTCTTCTGTCTGGCACTTACAAAGAGAAAGCTTTTGAAATTGTACCAGTAAGTCCATCTGCATTAGAAAAAAATTAATCAAGCCATTTCTCTAGGATTAGGTGACTGATTTCAGCCAGTCAGCTTGTAATGCCAGTATACCCGGTTTTAGCCTGACAAGCTTCTACATAGCCAAATTCTGGAAATAATTACTAGTTTAAAAAAAATGCAAATATAATGCTACAGAAGTAGAAAAGGAGCAATTAAGGTTTTCTAAATTAAAGTAAGCCTTCTTGGGTTTTAAACGGTCTGATTTCAAGGAAAAAACCTTTTCTTTCTTGCTTCACACAAATTCACAGACCTAAATGCAGAATTCCCACAATAGTATAAATGATTTGGCCCCTTAAATTAGCATGAATGCTAGCCAGTGCCTTCACTGGAAATACGGAGTCAGAAATAGACCAAGGTATTCTCCAGGTGAATACTGATACAACATTATTTAAATACATGAAAGATTTCAACATCTTCAGTATTAAGATAATTAATTGCCTTTTGACTTCATATTGTGGAGATGGAAGACTACATGTCAAGTATTTACATACGATTTTCCTCATGATATCGTAAGGAGAAAAAAAAAATCACACTCAAAACATTTCTAACAGTGGCAAAAAAAATCTAGTACTAGAAACATGTTCTGACTGTGGTCAGTTTTCATGCAACCGAATTTTCTTACATATTAGATACTTCAACATTTGGATAAAGCATGACAAATACCTGAGCGGCCACCATATACAACAGAGTAGGAACTATGCTAGTCTGAACCCATTTAAACATAGTTTTTCTGGTAAGAAGTAATCTTTGTCTGCCTGGCAGAAACTCAGTGGAACTATTTTACATGCTATACTCCATGCTAAGTGAAGTTTGTCTACCAGAGCAGTGACCTGAATTCCAAGGAAAATATTTAGAATTTCATACCAGAACTTGTAGTCTAGATTCTTCTCCACAGCCCTTCTGTGATTTCAGTGTACACAGTTTCCTTCTTATTCTGAAATGAATATGAAACCTTGCTAACTCAGAAACAGAAGTGTTGCAGAGAAAAGCAAAAGTGTAAGACCTAAACCCCAAAAGCCCATAAATGTATGTTTACATAGACACCAACTCCAGCCCCACAAACTGAAAATATTTAGCACCTACTTGCTCACAGGAAAGCAACTCTCTTAGCAGTTAAGCCCAGCAGGATATTGGGCATAGATACAGGTAATAGACACAGATTACAGGTAATTGCAATGCAATTTGCTCCTGCAGGGACCTCCTAACTACTTCAGACCGGTATCCTCCACAGAGCTGATCTACTGCCTTTCCTCTAGAGAAGGAAAACAGCCAAAGCATCTCCTGCATCTGCACACAGTAAAAACAAAATAAACACAAACAAACAAGCACCCTCAAAACAAACAAGAACACCACAAAACCAACCAAACACACAAACCAACAAAACAAACAAAAATAAAACAAACAAACAGAAAAACGCCCCCCAAAAGTACAAACAGGCAAAGCAACTATTCTGTCATGCAGTTTTCTTTCTAGGTTAGTAGTAGCACTCAAAAAAGCTCTAGAGCTCCTGCTCTACGCTCTGTTTCTAATACATAGATTGATTTTGGTACAGGGTGAGATAAGGGCATCATCTGCACAGTCAGCAGCTGCATCTTCCTGCTTCGTTTAGCTATATAGCTTATATGGAATCACTGCTTTCCTGTACTTGGTATAGGTCCAGGGGCTGATGAATACAGAGCTGGTGACTTCCAAGTGGATGTTGCTTATGGTAACACAACAAAATGAGCAAGGGTGGCTTATCAGGTTTTTTAGCCACTATTCAAAACCTGTGCAGCCCACAGGATACACAGAAATGAGTGATTAAAAAGAAAAGTTACTATAGTTTAGCAGGTACATTAACACATGGGACACAATGTACCACTTCATGTAACAATCCAGTCAGATATCTGATGGAATAGTCTCTATCATCAATGCCAGCATTTTAATACTCACTTTTAGAGCAATAGCACACTAATTTGTCTGATTTATTTTGACAAAGAGCTCAGGTGGCACAACTCCTGAGACATGTATCAGTACAGGATGCTCAGCAACATTTATGCTTTCTTATTGGTAGGAAAGTACAGGAATCAACATTCAACTGTCAGTCACCACTTTCAAGGAATGTTTAGGTCTATGGCCATGAACAAGGTAAATCTCACCCATTCCAAGCAGGATCAATAACATCTCACTCAATGAGGTATAAAAGAAGAGAAGGTTTTGCATTGTCCAGGTTTATGTACTGTGGGCTTCTTTCTATTACTCTACAGTTACACTAGTTCTTTCCTAAACTCTGTATGTCTTTTCCCACAAACACATATTGAGAACTCATTCATAAGGTCATTGTCACAGCTTCCTAAAAAACAGGTTTGGTTATTGTGGCCTTTTTTATTTAATATTTTTCATTATATTTTTTATGTTAATGACAATAAAAGTTGCAAGCTGTGTCTACTAGCAGTGAGATGTCTGTGCTGTAGACTGACTAGAAACTGTATTCTGGTGTTACCATGGCACTGAGCCACAGGCCATATACTCTGTCTTGATATTACACTAACCATAGACAGGTATCTTCCCAATTTCTTCAAGCTCAGGCAGCAGGAGCTTACATCTGCTAAAAATCACACAGAGGTGCCTAATGCACATTTAAGGAATAAAATAGCACCCCTTTACCTCCAAGCAACGCACCCAAGTGTGTTGTGGGGAAATATACCTGACTAGTGCCTTTAACTGGACACAATTTGTCTATTACATTCCTTTTTCTAAATACACAACCTTTGGGCAAAACCAACCTCTTATACACCTCCATGACATGAAACTCAACAGAACTCTGTATCTAGATGAGGACTTCCAAGATTAGCATAACTTCAGAGAAATTTACAGACTCCAAAAAAGCTGAAGAAAAAAATCTGCGCCTTTGCATACGTGAACTGTAGCACCAGTTTCAAAGCTATGAATGCACATTTGCTACCTAACAACCTAGTATAAAAGGCAGTTATAGTTTTTTTATTTTACTGCTAGGTGTTCGATATCATACTCACACATATGCACTCATTCCTCTAATATTTCAATGCTCCACAAATAGTAAAAAAAGAATCTTCTCCATAATCTATTCAACAACACTGCTAGCCATAATTTACAGGTAGAGAAAGAGAAGGCATAGAAGTAGTCTTTAGTTCTATACACCTGATGTAAGTTTTCAATTTTTCATGACCCTCAGGACTATTAACAATAAACAGCTCAGTTTCACATGATTTTAGCTGTACTGGCGATGTCAGAACACTGGCAAATTTTGCTACGTGTGTCTTACAAATGTTTAAAATGTTACAAAATGAATGGCCAGCTGTGAACCCCCCTGACCTATATTACCTACTCAGGATAAACCAGTCATTTGGCATCCAAGATGTGCAGAAACTAGTCCTGCAAAGTAGCATGCAACTTCCCTAAGCTGACACCATTCTTCATCTTCCTGCAGTCCTCTGCACCCGTTCTACACTACTGCAGGCAACTCCTACTGATAAATCCCCAAACACTTTACAACTGTGCAGTGAATAAGGGGGTACTGGGGAGAAAACTTTTTAAGAACAGAACTGGAGAGCATTACAGTGGGTAAACAACGGTAACACCAGCAGCTTAAGGTAAGAAATGACCTAATATTTTACCCTTTAGCCTTAAAATAGCTGTATTAGACAAGTCTAATTTTTATACTCAACCATGCCAAAAATACAGGAATTCTACTGCAGAGTCAGTATAACTCCATGCAGTGAAGTTGTCAGCAAGTTGACTTCTGCATCAGCCTACCAGACCTCACATATATGATTAAACAGAATCAATATCAAGCCAGCATGCACTGAAGGGAAAAAAAATGTTCTTCGCCTGTTGTTCTCTCTGCTATTTTCTGGTATCAGAGGAAAGAAGAGGTTTAGGAAGCACACTCTCTACTTGTTTTAGAATGAGCATCCTCTCCTGAGCAGGTGACCCTTCCAGATCACTTTACGTCCATCACCACATTTCCCTAGACTCTCCTAATGGTTTTCTAACTTCTTTACTCTCTGATACTTGCAAACAGAAGCCACTTGCAATTGTCACTCCTCTGCAGAGCTGTCACCTCTTCTTTCCCCTTCATGATGTCTCTGCCCCTAACAGCCTAAGGAGTACTAGTCTCCTTTTTAATACTTCAGTTGGAGTCCACACTGGGATTGAGGGAAGAACAATGACAAGGAAAGTTCTACTCAACTACTTGGCTGCAGATGCTGTCTTTGGAAAATGTAGTTGGCAAACTTTCGTCAGACTCTTCTAAGAAGATATATAAACTTAGATTTTTTTTTCAAAGGCTTATACTTAGATCAAACACAATTCAAGAATATGATAAAACAGTCACAATACAAGGACAATAATTAAGCCAAATTTGAGGTCCTGGTTTACGGAAAATGCTACAAAAATTTGTTTAATTGGGAAAAATAACAACTTTCCCCTAATCTTGTTCTTGGAATTATTTAATAAATGACAATTTTATAATTCAAAGCAGGGTCTATGGTAACTTAACTATGGTAAGTACAAGCAGTACTTGTGTTAGGTTTTCCTCTATCTATAGGCATATTCAATATTGACATAAAGTCAAATGGATCAAATGAAGTTTAAGTTAGAGCAGTTTTCATCAGCTAGACCAAAGTTCTAAATTATTTGTATTTTTACGGATTCTACCTTGGATTCATGAGACTCAAGACACTGCCCTTGAAAATATGCAGTAAAAATAACATGGTAATTGCCCCCCAAAAAAGATGGAAACTGTAAATGCAAAAGCCAAATGTTCAGCAAATCTTTGCAAATATTCTTTATATATTAGAGGTGTTTGAGAAATCTGGGTATAGGACAGCTAGATGGGGGAAGTGGGGAGGGTTTTCCACTGTCAAGAAGTCAGATACAGAGTTTGCACCTAGTAGTCCAGAACCAGAGGACACGGAACTTGCTCCAATAACTCATGTCCATGTGACCCAAATCCACGTCTAGTGCAGAAGCCTAGCAAGTATCCAAGAAAAGGAGACCAGCGATTACCTTAAAGAGCTGTTTTCTTAATGTACACTGTTCTATTAATGCTATTCTTCCATCAGTGTAATTACACACATTAGTAAGGCCTCTAGGTGCCAGAATGAATTCCATGACATTTTTCATCAGAAAATTCCATCTCTCACTTCTCAGTCCTAACTACCAAGTCAAGGCTAGAAACAAAGATTCACATATCTTATAGACATCAAAAATGACAGACTTACTGGAAATACTGCCTCTACCACATGATCACATTCCAGCTAAAACCTTCAGTGTTCTGATGGTAGTAATCCATTTTCTTTCCGCCCATGATGGAGCACTACCTCACAATTTTTCCCTATGCTAATATGCCCTTTGTTTTATAGATGATAACCACACTTTTCCTTCAAATTAGCTACTTGATTGCCTCAATTAAAACAAACTCAATAAATTCCCAACTTGTCCTAAAGCTACAGTTAACAGCAGACCTACCCTAGTGTACCACTTGTACCAAAAAAGAGAAGCACCACTCTGGAGCCTGTTGGTCACAGAATCACAGAATAGTTAGGGTTGGAAGGGACCTTAAGATCATCTAGTTCCAACATCCCTGCCATGGGCAGGGACACCTCACACAAAACCATGTCACCCAAGGCTATGTCCAACCTGGCCTTGAACACCATCAGGGATGGAGCACTCACAACCTCCCTGGGCAACCCATTCCAGTGCCTCACTACCCTTACAGTAAAGAATTTCTTCCTCATATCCAATCTAAACTTCCC